>BMAW01053909.1:113667-138792 GCA_019974015.1 Nephila pilipes
TTTTTATAAAATTTGCATTGCAAACAACATTTGCAAACAAGTTAAAAATTTCTTTTTTTAATTTTGTTCTATCATTTTAATTTTATTCTTATGTATCATCTATTTTGTTATGATTTAAAATGTTTATATTTCCACTAAGTTTAATTACCCTTATTTAGACAACTTCCTCCTGCTACAAGGCAGCTTTTACTTCGAGGGAAGAGTGAGCTTCTTGGAAGGAGATGACAGAAATGAATTGCTTTTCTAAGAGCGCCCTAAATATGTTCAATATGATTAAAGTCAGTATATTTGGCTGCCCATCATGCGACGAATATCCTCCTTTTACAGGTAATCATCAACCAGTTGATCCCTATATCAACGTGATATGTCTTTCATTAACAGGAAACTTGGACAAACTGCTTCCCTGAAAATCAAAATATAGGGCTCTATGATCTTCTTTCTATACCTCATAGTAGTTCAATGAGCCCACTTGTAGGGGTATGTAGCCATCCAATATAATACCAGTCTAATCCATTACATCTCAATCAATGTAATCAGCCGTTTCCCATATGTGGAGTGGGATATAGTATCCTATAAAGATGCAGGCATTTCAAGAATCAGTGTCCAGGCTAAATTTCGACTCGTGTATAAAACGCACACTGTGCTTTACTTAAGTCAACTCCAAGGTACATACTGTCGTCATTATGCTTAACGAGCTCTTATGTGCTTCAATGAGTAGGGAGCAAAACACGGTTCCTTAGGCCCACAATCATCTCTCCTGAAGCTTTCTGGAAATTGTAGATCGTGAAATATGAATTCCAGCGGAAATATACAGATCATGTGAGAGCTGTAAAGCTTTTATTGTCTTGTGTACAAGCGCTGTAAATGCGAAATATAGATCTAATTTGTTAATGAATTTCTTTGTCTTCCTTGTACAGATCTTCTAGACAAAAAGTTCTGAATTTTTTTCCTCGGGATACAGACTAAAACTAATCTCTGTAGCTGCCTGTTCATGTGATTTTGTTATTTCTTAGTCATGGAAACATTTCTACATTTCATTCCATCACCCAACACTTTTCACTTGGTATAATATAAAATGTAACTAACTCTTGCGAGGAACACGGTGAACATCAAGGCGGAATACGAGCAACGCAACTCTTCGTGCTCTTATATACTCTCTTCAGTCAAATTGGTGCAAACACGCACGTGTACGTATTCGGACTGAATATTTGAATAATATAATGGCTAAATAACATATAATTGCCTAAGGTCCGTTGTCCATTAGAATGGACAGTTGTATTTTGCATGTAAAATAAATAATTACAGTTTTACGCCCTAAGATCCCACAGTCCATTTTAATGTACCGTTGATTGCGGAAAAGTGTCGAGTGTTAAGAAAACAGTAGGATGCTTGTTGAATTATCATTTGAAAATGGATACAAGCAGAAGAAAGACGATTGAAGGTTACACTGTTTTAGTTCATTTTATTTCGCTTATCAGTAAAGTATATTTTTACTGAAGAAATTGATATTTAATTTTAAAATTTGAAGTAATAAAATGAAGTAATTCTTTTAATATTTTCATTAATTATTTTGAAGCAATTATTATGTTTTCATCCATATCCATTCTATTGTACATTGGGTATTCATCAGTTGATTATATTTATACTTACTAACTTTTGCCATACAGAAGTAATAGTTATATATATATATATATATATATATATTATTTTTGAACAAAAATTCATGGAATGCTCAACAATTAATATTTGAGGGCTAACTTATTAAACTTTCCTATGTTAACTAAGAACTTACACAATTCTTTTTAGAAGGGTATTCTTTTATGAAACCTATTGAGATAGGGCCCAAACTGTCCAAATAAAATACAGAATTTACATTTATAATTTCAGTAATTAAAATACATTTTATAATAAGTCAATTTACATATTATGACATTTTGTTTAAATAAAAATTTATGAATTAATTGTACTCTTTTAGAAATTAATTTTCACTAGAAATTAATTATAAAAATTTCCAAGTGTTTATGGAAACAAAACATATCCCTTTAATTTTGATTTTTTTTTAATTTAAGTCTCAATGAGAATAAAAATTTAAATTTTAAATAAAAATATTATACTAATAATTTAAAAATAGTTTATGATCTTTAATATCGTCATACAATTTTTTGTCTTTATTTCTATTAGAATTATTTGGAAATAGACGCTATTTAGATGCAGAAAAAATTTTGTAAGTAATAATGAAGGGTGATGAGTCAGATATTGTTATCAGTGATGTTTAAAAGGAAACAGATTGCGGCAAAGAGCATGAAATTTTAATATCTTATAAAATATTGGATGAATATAGTTCAGATGAGAATGGGGAGTCTTCTAATAGTGAATATAAAAGAAAATATGCCATAAATGGAAAGAAGCTCGTCTGATATATCGGTACGTCAGGATAACGAAATATACATCGTAAAATGGTGTAATAAAATAGCTGTATTACTATTTTTTTATTTTAATTTTTTTTATTTACGAGGCATGTTTTTTAAGTAAGTACCGTTTTGCGATTCCGCCGCCGCAGCGCTCCGGTCGGCGTTCCGCTAATGCTCGCTGGTTACCTACATCTCTTGTCTACGCACTGACGCCATTACAGTCTGATTCTTCATTGTATACGTTGTTTACTGAGTGTTTAAGATGCCTCCGACAATCGTGAGTCCCGCTGATTGTGAAGTACGGGCTGTTATACGATTTCTTAGTGCTAAAGGCGTAAAACCGATCGATATTCATCGTGAGATCTGTGAAGTTTACGGACAAAACATTATGAGTGATGGAATGGTAAGGAAATGGGTGAGAGCATTTAAAGATGGCCGCACAAATGTGCATGATGAAGAACGGAGTGGGCGTCCTTCGGTCGTTAATGAAGATTTGGTGCAGAAAGTGGACGAAAAAGTGAGAGAAAACAGACGCTTTACAATTTCATCATTGTCCGACTGCTTTCCTCAATGTTCTCGTAGTGTTTTGTATCGCATTGTGACCGAGAACTTGAATTACCGGAAATTGTGTTCACGTTGGGTTCCAAAAATGTTGACGGATTTGCACAAAACCCAACGTTTAGGCAGTGCATTGACTTTCCTTGAGCGGTACCGCAATGAAGGTGAAGATTTTTTAGACCAAATTGTTACTGGTGACGAAACATGGGTGGCCTACGTCACACCAGAATCGAAACAACAATCCATGGAATGGCGACATTCATCATCACCCAAAAGAGTGAAGTTTAAGCAAACAATTTCTGCCCGGAAAATAATGTGCACAGTTTTTTGGGACAGAAAAGGAGTATTGCTAGTGAAGTTTCTGCCTCGTAATGAGACAATCAATGCAGCGTCTTATTGTGAGACATTGAACAATCTGCGTCGTGCAATCCAGAACAAAAGACGTGGCAAGTTGAGTAAGGGTATCGTTTTCCTGCATGACAATGCCCGTCCACATGTGGCTAATCGGACCAAAGACCTCATCAAATCTTTTAAATGGGAAACTCTAGATCATCCTCCATACAGCCCTGATCTGGCGCCCAGCGACCATTTGTTCCTGCACTTGAAGAAACACCTGGGCGGTCAGCGTCTTCAAGACGATAACGAAGTCAAAACATTTGTGATACAGTGGTTAACAAGTCAGGCGGCAGAATTTTATGAGGAGGGTATTCAAAAACTGGTGCCACGTTATGACAAGTGCCTCAATATTCACGGAAATTATGTAGAAAAGTAGATTAAGGTACAGGCTTTCATGTAAAAATAAAATTATTGCGATATCTTTGCACGTCTTTTTTTAATTTCAAAACGGTACTTACTTAAAAAACATGCCTCGTATTAGATAAATTTAAACTTCTTCAAAAAAAGCTGAAAAAATCACTGAAGTGTCAAGACTAGCAATAGTAGAAGAATATGTATAATATCAACATGGGTGGAATTGATTTGATTCACAGCGTGATCAGTAATCGTAGAATTAAGACACGCTCAAAGAAATGGACGATCAAAATAATTCTTTATTTCCTCGATCTCAGTGTAATGAAATGTTTGGATTTTAATGAGAGAAGATCAGCAATAAATTGTGGGCGATCTTGCATTTCTGTTAATTAATTTCAGTATTTATGTCATTTTTTGTTCTTCATAATAATAAAATGTGTTTTTATATTAAGAAGACTGAATGTCCATAATGAACATAAGAAATATAGATATATTTTTTTATTTTTTTCGGAAATAACTATATGTGGTATTTTGTTGTTCTATTAAGAAGATTAATTTCAAATTTGATAAAAATTGGTTGAAAAATATGAGCTTGGGTCTCAAGAGGATATATTTATAAATACTCAAAGGCAAAATTGTATAACAATATAAAACATGACAGACATAGATAGAGCGATCGTAACAGAAGTATTTTTGCAAATTTAACACATATCAGTTAATATATTAATGGTGTAATATGCTTTATTCTGCAAGAATATTTTGCTAAAATTATGTTTAGAAATATACAAAAAAACATTTTTATGTTAAATTTTTATTTTTAGGGAATTTCGAATCATGTTACTGAAAAATGTTAAATAATTAAAAAATGATATTTCTGCCTTCTCTAAATAGAAAGTTTAAGTAACATAACTGCATAAATTAATATCTATTTAATATTTTAAAAAAATAAATAAAAATTTAAAACATAGTTTATAATAAATTTTATATTTAATTTACTATTAAATCATTATAAATTCACTGGGTTAATTTTCTTAATATATTATTGTCTCTAATGCACCTATGATGTTAAATCACATTTGCAATTAATAATTTAAGAGATGAAACACTACTCAATATTTAATTTTTTTTTCTTATTCTTATATAATTTATTGTTTGAATTATTAATCAAATAAAGAAATGCATTTATTTTATCAAAATATATCTTAAGATACGAGAGCTATTCAGAAAGTAAGGAACGTTTTCGTCTGACGTCGCTAGGCGAGCGTCGATCACGTATATTTCGGTGTCTGCATGCTCTGCATCTCAGTCGGTGTCCTGCCATCACAACGGGAACGTTTTCACGCTACCTTTTTTTTCGATACTCAAATTTAAAATGTGCGCTGCAATTGAAAATCCCGCCAGTGGTGAGGTGTGGTCTGTGATACGGTTTTTGTTGGCAAAAAACCTAAAACCTATGGAAATTTATCTGCAAGTGTATGAAATGTACGGAAACAACGTAATGAATGAAAGTTCAATCCTGAAATGGTGCACTCAGTTTAAAAATGGCCGAACTAACGTTCACGACGAAGAGAAGAGTGAACGCCCTAGCATTGTGAATGACAACTGGTCACTAAAGTTGAGGAAAAGATTCGTGAAAACCACCGTTTCACAATAACGGAGCTTTCGCTTAGTTTTCCACAATTTTCACGGACTTTGTTGTTTGAAATTGCCACACAAAAGCTAGGCTACCGGCGGCAGAATTCTATGACGAAGGAATTTCAAAGCTTGTCCACCGCTATGATAAGTGCCTCAATTTGTTTGGTGACTATGTAGAAAAGTAGAATTTTAGTCGCTCTTTCTGATGCATATATTAATTTTTTTTTTCTTGTACTTAGTTTCTTTTTTAATTCCAAAACGTTCCTTACTTTCTGAATAGTCCTCGTACATGGGCAATCTTACTCACAGAGGAATAAGAACAAAATACAGATTCAATTTTATTGCTCTTATCTGCAAGTGATATGTACATAATATTTATATACGCAATCTAACGCAGGAAATGATTCAAATACTTCTATTTATTAATAAACATTTTATAAAACTGATTCAATTTTGTACAATTGGGATGAATAAAACTATTTTTTTCCGAGATGATAATTCATCATTCTGGAAGTCTAAATAAATACTTTTTATTAGTAAAGTTGTTTCCAAATGGTTATCCGTTAATAATTATTTTAATTACAATTTTATATAATTCTTTTTCGAAAATATCCCTTTTCATTGGCAAGAGCTTCTAAATACTAATAAGAATCACCGAGAATGTTATTTTAATTGACTATATTGAACTTCCAAAAATACTTATAAAATTGAGTTGGATCCATTTATAATTTTGAAGATATTCACTTTCAATTGAGTTGATCAACTTCCTGTTTTATTAAAGTCACAATTAAAAGCAACACGTGGGCTATTGATGAAAGACTGCGAGGTGAGAACTATACCTGAGCTGTTACATCCCTCTTCAACCTTCCACACCACGCCTTCAGCAGGACATAAGGTCTCGACAAATTTAACATGCATCAACACCGCAACAAATTGAGTCCTTAATAGCATCAAGGCTCGAACCTCGACTTGATGAAACAAAACTGGCGATCATTTTTGCAACTATGAGCATTAGGTTACCGCTGCCACCACTTCCAAAAGTAGGTGTGACGGAAGCTCTTTTATTGTACAACCAAATGGATTAGGACACATAAAAAAAATCATGTAAAAATAATAATATAAACAGACGATAGCTGGAGTTTGCCCGCAGACTTTGGTTATCAATATCTCCTCTAAAGATAGAAAACTTTTGAAAGGAAAGTAGGAAAAAACTAGATATATAAATCCTTATCGTTCTACTAATGAAAAACTAGAATATTTAAATCTACATTTAAATTATAAATTTTTATTTTTTCCCACAGAAAAATAAAATGATTTAATATTTTTTTTATAAGAATGTAACATTTCAATTTTTAACTTTATTGACGCAGTAGAAGACTTTGTACTGAGAAGATACTTTATAATTCACTTCAGATATTCTATATTCGTTATAAATAATTTATATTCTCACTTTTTAACTTTTTTGGTGCTGAAGAGAAGAAAGACATACAGAAGAAGACATTTTTTAATTCACTTCAAATATTCTAAACTCGTTACAAAAAGTTTCGTTCGAACATGTTTACTGTCCAAGATTGAAATTCTCCAATAATCCTTCACGTATTTGAATTAATTTTAAAATTCTTTGAAAGATAAGAATTTGATATACTACTAAAAATTCGGTAGGTATCTTTTGATAAAGAATGCTTCTACAAATTCAGCGCACTGAATGAGAGAGATTATATAAAATATTATGATCTATAGAATGAAAAATATATTTCAATGAAATTGAGATGAAGTCTCATAAAAGATGTTATGTTTTTTTGGTACTTTTCTTTTTCGACAAGTGAAATAAACTACTTCTTTTGAACTTATTGAGGTTTTTAGAACTTTCTCTGAAGGTCCTCGTGGATTTGTGATCTGTCTCAAAAGTACATGATTTCTAAGCGTAATAGATCTTCAAGGATTCCCTAAGGACTTAACAAATAAATGACAAAAGTGAAAATCCTTTTTTCATTGACTTCCAAGTAACTATTTCGGCAAGAATTTTAGAACAAATAGTTTCGTTAGAAGTAATAAACCTAGTACTTTCTTTATGTATTTCGATGAACTAGAAAACAATTGTTATTTATTTATAAAAGAAAAATTGTGTTAGTAATCATTGTTTCCCCTGGATGATATTCTCTGGTGATTTTATTTACGTGTATCTTTAACCAGTATTACTATATATTTTATAATACCATAATACCTACTGTGAAGGTCACCTCTAAAAAGGGATACATCTATATTGGTTCTAATCCCTTTGATTAGGAGATATTGATGTATTTATCTCTTATTATGGGACATACACTGGAAAAAAGTTTCAAAAATAAGATAGAGAAACAAATAAAAATATAAATTCTCGTTGTAAGTAATCTTTTGAGATAAGAAAATCAAGTACATTTTCAGAAAAGATAGTTTTGTGGCAAGGAAACAATAAAATGAATTGTAAATCCCTCTTTTTCGAGAATTACTTTTTTCAGTTGGGAAACAGGAGACAATACATTATGAAACAGCATATTATGGTACAATCAAAATTATATTTCCTAATCATAGAACTCGAAATTAGTTACTATCGCTACAGTTCACATTAGGGAGAAGAGAAACAGTGTCAGCAAGTTGTAATTTAATTGAAGTTAGATAACAATGGGAGGCATACTTAGAAATTTCAGTTTCGAGTGTCCTCAAGTACGAGCATCCCTTCCTTCGAAAATACTACTGATAAAAATCAATTAATTGAACTTGACAATATCAGTGGCTCAAATAAAATTTAAGAATCTGTAGAAATGAATTAAAACACGTGTTCTGAAGAAACAGAAGACGACATAAAATAATTTATTTTAAAAGTAGTTTTAGATGCAAACTATAACAAAAAATGTTTGGAAAATGGTGACGAAAAAGGAAAAACCCCAGATGAAAAGTGTAGTATTAAAAACCATACAGACGTCTTAAAATATATCTAAGAATTAAAAAAAAATCATGATAAAGGACTTAAACTGATGTCGATAATAAAGGACTTAAAATCATTAGTGACATTCACATCTACATAAAAAAATGCTCTCAATGCCCTGACAAACACGTGTAACGGGTTATATTTAATAAATATATATTTAAGTACAAAATTCCTACATTTTTAAAATAATTGAGCATTTTAATTCAGAATTTTCATTTTCCATTAACTTAAAACTCAAATAAATAATTGTGATTCTTATGTTATTTACTTATCAATTACTTATTTATTGCTTGATACAAAATGAAAGTTTATATTAAAATTACAATTTAGCATGTACCGTTTGAAGCAGAAAACTCTCTATTTAAGAGATAAAATACTTGTTCCGTCATTAGGAAATACTGCTTTATTTACTTCGGTCTTGTGAAAATGATGTATAATTCAAGCACATGTGTATCATACTCGTAAAAAAAGTTTTCAGCAGAAATTACGCGTTTTTATGAGCTTTAAGGAATTCAATCAATCACGAATTTCACATGGTTATGCTAGATTTAATGCTTTTCTTTTAAATATTTGTTTCATATTATTTTACTAACTTATTTTTTGTGATATTCAAATATTTGGTACATTTCAAAACTACTTGTTTCTTCTTTACGCCAGTTAATTTTACTTCAAAATAAATAAATCTTTCAAAATAACGACACAGATTGCGAAAGAGAGGAGAAGATTTAGCCAATGATTTAGATCAAAATTCTGTTTAAAGTTAGATTCAAATGCACTCAATTTTTAACTTAAAATTATTAATCTTAACTATCTTATACTACTAACTACGTTACGAGGATAGAGCTTCTGATCTGAATGCAATTGAATAGTTGTAGCATTTCGCAACATTTGTTAGGTTTCCCTTTAAACTATATTACATCCTAGAGTATCCTTTGCAACGCATTACATTTTCATAACAATTGAACATTGAATATGAAATGTAGTAAATTATTTTATATTTGATTGACGATTAATATACTGATTGTTTATAGCAGTATTTCGATCAACCGTCGCCCTTACAAGCAACACAAAGGCTATTGGCATCGGGTTTTGAAACTCTGAACTTCAACGAAATGGTTTATTCTAATTCCAATTTCCATTTCCAAGTTGTCATTACTCATTCCTAACACGGATACTTATTGAACCATTATAGTAGTATGTTTTAAAACGTCTCCATTTTGGTAACATGTATTTTTTTCAAATTAATGTTTGGTTGTATTAAGAATGCTCTTCCAGATTCATATTTTACTTCAAGATCATAGTTGTTTCTTAAATAATAATTTATAGTATTACAGGAAATAATCACACATAATTAAAAAAAAATTGTAACTTATTTAAAAATTAATAACCTGTTTGTAAATGAATCTTTTCAGAAAAAAATTGCAAAAACCTGTTCAATGATTTTCGCTCTTCTGTCAATAACATATTTTGAATACCTATCATCCAAATTCTTCCTTTCCTATTGAAATATTATGATAATTTTAAAACATATTGAGCAATGTGAAAAACTCATGAAAAAAGTAAGAAAATGCTTATTAATTCAAAATTTATATATATTTAAAAGAAAGAAAACATTTTATGTGATGTATAAACTCATTATAAAATCCCTTATACTGAATTTCATAGAGATAGTATTTTATTTTATGATTTGTATACTATTAAATTTTATTTTAATTTATCTAATCCTTAAGCCACGAAGTTTGTAACATTGAAACATGAAAAAAATTCATAAATTGTTATCATAAATCTGTCTAATTTTATCAAACCGCAAGATTCAAAGATTCCTAAGAATCAGTTATCAATTAGGAGGACAGCTTCAGCATTTTTAAGAAAATAATGTACACTATCATAAAAAGGGGAAAAAAGAAACCATAAAAGTGTAAGATAAAAGTTTCTCTTGTGTATGGTGTTTTGACTCTTTCATTAATGACGCACGTAGTTGAGAGAAAATGGTCTATCTGTGGTTCTTAATTTGAACCAAGGGGAATTGACTGAAGTAGCAACCTACTCTCAAAACTTCCCCAATTGTGACTACTCAGCTACTACTGCTACCTTCTGCATCTGAATCAGAATATAATGAACGTAAATGAATATATTTGCTGAATTTAACCGAAATCAAGTTATTTATAAGTACATCTGAAATTTAAAATTGATTGATCAGAATATCTAATAATATATCCAAATAATAATTATATTAAAACTATAATTATTTTTGGGGAATTTTTTCTTTATTTGCTGTACTGAATTTTTTAATGTTACGTTGCTGATCATCTTTCGAATGCTAGAAAAATCAATTCAATTAGTACTTGTTCCGATAATGTCTCCAGCAGATTAATTAACTTGTCAACAGAACAAATTATACTTGTTCTGATAATCTCTCCAGCAGATACACCATATTTCAGACTAACAGGAAGCAATTAACAAACACATAATAGCACGAAAATCAAAATTTGCACAACCACTGAACGCACAAATTCGAATCCCGATATCGCAATAGCAGAAATCGTTTACATACATTCTGAATAATAAACACAGTGGGGGATATATATGACCTTTAAAGAATAATCCTGGAATTTTCTATATTGATGATTGTGGGCCCAATTCTGTCACCAGACTTTTCGACTAGGTGATATTTGGTAATCACATTTAAAACCAAATATGTCGCCTAGATCACCCATACTTGTTCAAAATTATTTCCAGGCTTCTCTCTCTTTTACTACAAGATCTTATTCGTCGCAAATATTGCTCTTCAGGAAAGACAACATAAATGAATTGTCTAGCGTAACAATGAATTGAAAGATTCATGCTATTGCATTGGAGTTTAACTTAATTGTATGTTTTCATAAACAGAAAGTAAGTCCAGAAATTTATAAGCGAAGTAATATTATAGGAAACATTTGCTCACTACTATTAAACAAAAAGACTTTATTCAGTTCAAAAATATTTAAGAAATACAATCAGGGAATTTTATTAATAAAATATGTTAAAAAAAACACAATTTTTAAAGTAAGGGGAAAACAGTAAAATTATATTTTGTCACAAACTTAATAATATCGTGATAAATAAATAATTAAAATTAATTCTGAACGAATATCTTTAAAAAATTGTCTATCAATGAGAAGTAAATGTTGTTCAATTCTAGTATTCTCAAAGTATTTCCTGAAGCAATTAAAATTTTATGAGTGTCTTTTTGACCTTCAGATATTTTCCCACATTTTAGAGCACGAGTAAGAGCCCGAATTGATCTTTAAAAAACACTCTCCCTTTCATCAAATTAATTTCTGTTTTTCCAGACTTTAATACATTGCAAAATCTATTATTAAATAGACTGTAGAGTCTGAATAAAAGCTTTTTAGTAATAATTTGATATTTTCTTCAATGGGATAGATATAAATGGACATATCTGATAGATATAGATGTTCCGATCAAAAATTTCAGAACCAGAGGGAACTCTTTCATACGATTTCTGTCTGCAAAGTAATTTACATAAATATTGAAACAATGTAAAGTCATCTTAACAAATTTTAACAGAAATTCAAAAATATAGCTCATTAAAATTTAATTGAGTAATTTATATCAATATTCTATTTTTACAAACATGAAAATGTCAAATAATATAAGACCACGGTTGCCAAGTGGCCATGTTTAAAAATTCATGTGCTACTTTGTTTCTAGTAATTCGTGCGTTTTAGTCTGAAAGACTCGCAGTGCATTTGGACCGATGCGCGATTAATCCATCGGAGCTCATTGTCGTCACTTTGTAATTGTGTGGAAGTTTATAGAGAGTGAATTATCATCTGAGTAGCCAGCCTGATTACTTGACAATGACCCTAAATTACATTGTCCTTCGCCAATAGTTGGCGTGGTGTGGATGTTAGGAGAGGGGGGTGCCAGCTCAGGTGTCATCCTCGTCACTTGACCGTGGTTCAAAATTACGAGGTCCGTCGCCAATAGCCCTCGTGTTGCTTCTAGTGCGACGTTAATAAAAAAACTAAAACTAAAAACTAAACCTTCGCCAATAGCCCTATGTTGATCAAAAATTTCTAAATTTAAAGGAGTCAGTGTATTAAATTCTATAAAATCGAGTCGTAAATCATGTTTTTCCTCTTGTTCCCTGTATTTTACTATCATGCAAGAAAACAAATTTTTAGTATTTTCATGTTAGAAAAATGTGTATTCTAAAACAGGTTTTCACCAAATAAGACATAGCTAGTAGCATTTTTGTACGTTGTATTTGTTTTTATTTCTACGTAATCGAATGCATATAAATAAAATTTATGGAATAAATAAGGACTATTTAACTGCTTCTCAAATAAAGAAAAAGCATCAGTTTTAAATATAAAACTCATAATAAAGTTCCATTTAAAATATAAATATTAAAGTTATTGAAAAAAGCGTTGGTGATTAGTAGGCACATTTTTACGTGTTTTCTAACAGTAAATGGATTAACAATACTGATTTTTAATACATATTTATCTATTTCGTTTGAAATAAATAAAAATGGATTTTTTTCCTTTAGATAGTTTACGTAAATAAATTTATTATTCTTAAAATTTGCTACTCCAAGAAATGCAGATGTGGACAGAAAATAACAATGTATTATAATGAATTTGATTTTTGTAGTGTAATAAACTTAACACATATTCCATAATTATTTCAAAAAATGTAATCCTTCTAGATCATTTACGTAGTAAGTATAGTAAACTTTTTTAAACATAAATTAAATGAAATAAAAAGAATTAAAGTAATAAACAATTTTATCCAATAAGCATATCAAAGTAAGGAAAATTAGTAATCTACGACTAAGCAAATTTAACAAGGATATGCCTAGTGTACAATTGGGAGGACGTAATACATTCTTTACCTACAAAAATGTAATAATTTCAGAAAAAAATAGACATAAACAGAGATATTTTTATCATTTTAATTAAGTAGTAAATAAAACAAAGAAATTATTGCTAATACAATATTTTTAGTGACATTTTTATTGAAAATTTCATTAGTGCATTTTCATATCAATAATATACGAAATAATTATTGAAATAAATATTCCACAGCTGAAAGAATAGAAATGAATTTCAACTGTATGTTTTAAGCCCTTTTTTTTCAAAAATAAAATTAGTTGTTTTGTAAATAGGAGAATTATATATATTGAAAATGTAAAGAAATTTTATTTCGTAAAGTATAAAAAAAAATAACGAAACTAATAAAATGCAATCGAAAATATTAAGCTAGAAATGGAATATAATCGGCTTAAAATTTTATATTTATATCATTTGATGCATTTCTAATTCTCATATGTTATATGTAAAATAAATATTTGTAAATAGTTTGCTTTTCCTGGTAATTGTAAAGTCACTGCTTTTTTAGGAATACATTTTGCGTTGAATAAGAAAAATTACATATGTTTTGACATTTCTTTCTTCAAAGTTGCATTTGATTATTCTTTACTTGGTAAAGTATTCCATATAAATAAAAGGCTACATTCGTATGTATGTGTGCTATAGATTGAAAACCAACAGGTCAGATATCGCAGAGATTTTCACATTTTGTTCTTATTCTTACCAGAAGTATTTAGAAAGTTGTTTGAATGACATCTGATAGGAAGTGTGATTAAAGTGAGGTATTTGATACACTCTAAATTTAGCAAGTTTAGCATTCGATAACGATTTTCTTATGACGTCTGATTTCGTAGAAAATCTCACAGATTGTTCTTAATAGTGCTAGGCGTATTTACAGAGAGGTGTGAATGGAATCTGTTGTGCGGTTACAATGAAATTTTAGGTGTGAGTTGGCAATCACGGTGATAAATTTTGTGATTTTTAAAATGCAAGGTCGTTATACAATCATTACGAATTATATGACGTTAGAAAACGACAAAATACTTTACCGATATTGATAATTAGCAAATTTAAAGACTTTTATGGTTTTAGTATTTTATAGGTTTAATTAATAAGATTCTATTACGAAATTATTTATAAAATGTAATTTAATAAAAAATTATTTATACCATGAATAATATGAAAAAATTTATCAAACATGGCTCATACAATATTAATTTTTATTATGAAATATTCGGGAAAATTTCATACAATTCAAAATATATTCAGTGAATTCCAAAATTTGAAATAACGTACAAAAAGAGTGTGAAAAGCAAATTTTAATATTACAATTTAATACTATCATGATGTCCCATTTTAATAACATTTAATTTTATTTGTATTAAACTAAACATAAGGCATTATGACGCTGAATATAAAAAGTTAGTAAATGTAGAAGGAAAAACAACTTGGTCTCTCATGATAATTTTAAATAACGAAGGAGGAGGAAATCAATATCAGCAATGAAACAAAACATCAATGAAAAAGGGAAATAAATGAATTGCTACACACAATTCAATGGATGCCATTTTTTATTCCAATATATAAATTGATATCGAACTTCATTTGTAATTATTTAATTCCATAAAGATAATTCAAATCCAGGTCGTTCTTCCATGTCATAAAAAGATTCCAATATCGAAAAAATCGGTGATCTGGTTCGATCTGACCATCGGTTAAGTATTCGTGCGATTGCTACGACAGTAAGAATTGACAAAGGATCCGTACGGTAAACTATTCCTGCAAGATAATGCAGCATCCCATTGTTACACCCTCCGCTTTATTCACAGGAGCCTGCGACTTTTATCTGTTTCCTAAGGTGAGATTTGTATCAAAAAGAACAAGATTTGGGCCTATTGAAGCTGTGAAAGAGAAATGGCCTGCATCCTGAAGGAGCTAATAAAAGAAGGCTTCCAGCATTATTTTCAACAATGGAAAATTCGTTGTAGTGATAAAGGAAAAGTACAAATTGAAGATGATAAGTAAATATGTATGATAACAAAATAAAATGTTTTACAGCGTCTGTCACATTACTAATAGGCCAAACCTTGTAAATAAATATATTTTAAAACAGTTCTCAGAAAACTACTTGAAGGTTATTAATACAAATGTGTTTTATTATGGTATTGAAAATAATTTTTTTTGTATGATTGGTATTCAGACAGCTAGATTTACTAATTAAATGAGAATTTATCAAAACGGTTTTGATGAAAGTTGTAAACTTATATACTGGGGATGGTTATCGACACCAGACTATATTGGAAGCTTTCACTTCATCGCCGGAACGAAAATGATGCATTTTCAGGTGATTTCTTATATTTAGGAAGTTGTCTAAGGTGAGAGGAAATGATATATTGCTGCTTCAACCTCATATATAAATAGATCGTAAACTTCTTTAACGTGCAGCAGGCCAATGATACTCGGGATCTAAGAAAATAAATGTATCACATAGAAGACTTTCGTATCTTTCAGAAAAACACGTGTTTTGTAAATTGGATAACAAATGAAAATAATTACAAGTAGAGGCATTATATTTTAATCAAGTCTGACATATTAGCATCTATGTAAAAATAAACTAGCAATTATTTTCCCTATATTTTTTCGTGTTATATTTTTGTTATCTATAGAGACCTAATTTCAATCTAATAGACGGGAATATAGTCGATGTAACTAAAAATAACAATAGTGATTGTTTATTAACGTCACGCTGAGAAGCAACACCAGTGCTATTGGTTACGGACCTCTTAATTCTGATCTTCGGTCAAGTGACCAGAACAACATCTAAGTTAGAACCTCTCTTTTCAAACTTCTACACTACACAAACGGGAGGACTTGGAACCTCAATCAGATTTAACGTGCATCAGTCCCGCTACACAGGGTCTTTGGTGGCTTCAAGGCTGGTCCCACGACTAAATGAAAACAACACTGACTATAAGCCTACGACAATGACCTCAAGGAGTCCAACCGATAGTGTTGTATTTACATCAGAGTTATGCGTATAAGCAAAATATCATATCATACGATGTAAAGTGGGTAAGAATTGGATTACAGGTTTTGAACTGGAAAGACATATAGTATAAATACATATGTATGAATAAAGTAAGTTAAATAAAATCTTGTAATGAAAATTGGCTTCATCATTAAAACACTTCTTATTACAAGCAAGGATTGATTCCTTTAATCTACTATTACGAATAGTTCTTCAACAAATAAACAAATTATATCGTAAAATAAGATAAATATGATGCTTCATATATGCTACTCTTTTTTCATTGCGTATTTAAAGAACTTAAATTAAAAAAATGGAGAACTATACATTCTGTATAGTTCCCTTACATATATTTATAGTTACTAAGCTTGACAATAATATTCACTCCTCTTTTTATTGATATCATCACCATTTAAAATTTATTAGCGGTGGCATTTCACTCCAATAAACAAAATATTTTTATTGCTACACAGCAAATCGATTTATATTAACAATGGATAAGACTAGTAAGAAATGTAGAAGAATTCCGACATGAAAAAGAAGATCTGCTGACGTCATCGAAAATAATGGTTAATGGTGTCATTACAAATAGAAACGAACATGATGTTTACAATACTGCTAACTCAATCAAGAGAGAAGCTTTCAGGACATTGTTTATCAGTTGTTGGAGAGCCTATAATACCAAATGAGCAGTTGAATAAGACAAAAATAATATTTTAAAATACAACAATAATATATTTCTTTTCAACAATAATATTTTTTTTTCTTTTCAACAATAATATTTTTCTTTTCTTTTCAACAATAATAT
Organism: Nephila pilipes; assembly: GCA_019974015.1. NCBI lineage: Eukaryota > Metazoa > Arthropoda > Arachnida > Araneae > Nephilidae > Nephila > Nephila pilipes. The sequence goes on from BMAW01053909.1 coordinate 130,706, forward strand.
TTTGAAATACTTATCTTTGGGTTTTCCTGAGAAAATAACATATAAAAAACAACATTTAACAGTTTAAACATATGTATGGAGGTAAAAGATTATAACTATTACATACTACTTACAAAATTTTCTAATACAGAAGGTTTACATAAAGTAGTATATCTTGTAGAAACACCTGTATTTAAGAGGCTCTTATGTTAGTCCCGTCCATTTGAATACAAATATATGTATAGAGAGAGGGAGAGAGAGAGAGCATATATTTACTTAATATTAAGAATCACCTTTACTTTAGATACGAAACGTCTGGTACAGTAGGTATCTCTTATTGGCAGATACTACTGAATTTGTATTTTTGAAAATAAAAAAGTCATATTTAAAATACTTCAATTTAGCATTTCTGTACTGAGAACAATTTTTCAAATTTTTTTAAATTTCGTAGGATTTCTATTAGATTACTTTGAAAAATTATTAAAACAATTTTTGAATGTTTTATTTTTAAATAACATTTATTAAAAATTTCATTTATAGCATAATATTTTCATTCTCTTATTTCATCTACATGAATGAAACAAACTTGTAATATATTTAATTATCTTGGACAGAATGAATAGAAATTTATTTTTTTCAAATATAAGGGACTTGACTTATTTTAAATCAGCGATAAAAAAAAACAAATAAAGCATTAACTAGTATTACTACAATGAAATTGAAATGAGGTATTTATAACTATAAATAGTTTTATGCAGGTAACAATTTCAACAATAATCGCTTTCGAACATTAGAGTCGCCTCGTAACTATACAAGTGCTATTATTATGAGAATTACAATGATAAAATATATTCATAAATTTTCTTGCATACGAGTATAAATAATATTTCATTAAATAATTATTTATGGATACTACATAATACCTGGATTGAGAAAAAGGAGTTAAACACTGTACAAATTTAGAATAAAATATAATTTAAATATAACATTAAAATAAGAAAAAAATACTGAATTTTAATTTTGAGTATTCATAAACTTATTTAATAAAAATGGTGTACTCTATTAAATAAGGCTATTTGTGAATATTTCTCATTAAGAAATAAATTATAACGCAACTTCAAACTCACTAAATGGCCCGGTATCATTTCTCTGAAGTTCATAAAGATTAATAACTGTGAAAACAACGCGAATGATGAGAACAAGATTATCAGTACACATCACACAAAGGCTTTTCTGCAGAACTGACCACGCATTTCTTCATTGAATCTATATATGATGCCTTGATTCCATTCTAATTTCAGATGCTTAAGAAGACTTGGTACAATTTGTTACGTATTTAAACATTAGGCTTTATCGCATCATATAATACTTCTGTTCAAAGCAATCATTTCAAATAGTCTTTCTCTTCAAACTAATCCTTTAATCTATACATTAGTAACGTGATTTCTGAAATAAGTTTTTTTTTTTTTTTTGAAAATTAGAAAATTTAAAAACCATACCCCTCTTGTAATTATCAAAATCCTATCATGTGAAAGCTTTTTTCTAATATTCTCAAGAGTATTTTAAGCAACTTTAGGGTATGATTTTACAATGTTTCATTTAGTTCTGGACCAAAAACTAATCGAATGTTGATATGTATGATGACATTCAACAAAAAGGGAGTGGCTCTTTATTTAGGGCTTTCGATGACGGATCTTGAGTTCTGAGCTTCGGTCAAATGGCGAGGACAACACATAAGCTGGACCCTCCCTCTCCAAATTTCCACACCACACCAATGGGAGGACATGAAACCTCTTCAGATTCCAGTATCAGCCCCTCTACACGGCGGGTCTTTAGTGGCATGATCACTAAGATATTATTGCCACAAAATTCAACTAATTTCCAATATGTCTACAATTTACTTTTAATTAAAGAAAGGTATTTATTTTATTGCAAAATGTATCGCTAAATTTGTTACACGTATCACATATGGGGGCCATTGAATAAATCCGTAAAACTCTACGATAGGGTGTCTTGAAAAGGTTGAAAACTCTACATAATCAGTCACTGAGGCTCGCAATCGGAGAAACTAAATCGACATCTACTCATTCCATGTTACTCTTGACCGACAATAAATCTATTACTGCTACCATTGAAGAAACGGCTTTACGTCTAATGAAAGTTTTTTAGACTAGGTGATTATTACTGAATGAATTATCCAAATGATATTAAAAATCTGAAAACAAAGAATGGCGTTTTTCAATTTTTTCAAAATATCAGGAAAGAATATGAGTTATCTGATGATATACAAGAAATAACTAAGCCATTAAACTCGCTGGAGATGGTAAAGGTCGAAACAAGTTTGTATCTTGGAGACACTGTATGCAAGAAACATACTTCTCTAAACGTGCTGAGATGTTACGCCCTTGAAACAATTAATATAAAATACCCAGAGTCTGAGTGGCTACATGTTTTTACAGATGACTCCTTTTTTGACGATTTTATGATTGCAGGGTCTGGAATTTCCCTTTATTCTCTTCCGGGAAAATTTAGAACAGTCTTTTCCGGGTAGGTGGAAGCCATTCGCATCGCACTAAAGCAGTTATAGGATTTTGAAGAAAAGTTTTTAAGAGTGGTTCTTCTCTGTGATTCTCAAGCAGCCATCCTGGCCATAAGTTCCAATAACGCTCCTACATCGAACAAAATCCTTTATTGTCAGGATTACTTGCAGAGATTGTCTTTAATGAAGGAACACGCTACCCTCCAGTGGATACCTAGCTACTGTAGTGTTTATGAGAACGAACAGGCCGTTTTTCTTGTGAGGAAAGGTTCCAGATTGTTACAGGCAAGATGTTCAAAAATATCTTATTATTCTGTAAAGCTGTATATCAAACAGATTCTGTCACAGAATTTTATTTTACAACTACTTGGTCGTTTGTAGTCAAAATGGTGGAAAGTTGACGATCTTCTGTCCATTTCCAACGTTCCACGTCGTGAGGATATTGAAAAATTTCGTCTTTGATGGACCATGACTGTCTAGGAGAACACTTTAATCATATTAGGATTCTTACCAGTTCAAACTGTCCTCTTTGTGAATTGGCGGAGCCAATGAATCGGGCTCACCTCTATCATTGATCATAGCTCTATGGCGACTCTGAGAAGGCATTGTATTGGCGAGCAAGAGAACTTTTAATAAGGTAATAACTTCGGTCCTTTTTCATGCTTCTTTCTCTTTTTTACTTTTTTGTATTAGTTCTTGTGTGTTCATGCGTGTTTTCATTTTAGTTGTTGTTCGTTCTGCATTGCCTTGCCATTAGAAATTTAAAAATAAAGGTTCTCGTATTGTTTTAGTAAGCATCATAACTCACAAAACAACTGTCTAAGTCTCATTTGCTTGCATTCGTCATCTTGATGCCTTTCACACATCAAATATTATTCGTTATAATATTTGCGGCAAATAAGACCATCTTTGACATTATTGGAAAAGAAGTCGCAGGAAGCTATCCAATGTTTTTATTTCGAGGAATTTCTAGTGCATAACGATAAACAAGGTCTCACAGACGGTGGTAACTCGAAGCGGCAGCAGTAAATGACTACCAAATCAAAATTGACTTATGAACCAATGTCATATTTTTTCGCCTTTTTGTAACAAATGGCAGCACCGAATGGTAATAACATTTTTCCTCAATGATGCTATTTGTCTTTAAAAGATACAGTTTTAGTAAAAGCAAAGTAAAATTAATTTTCTGGAAAAGCTGTAGATAAAAAACAACATGTAGATACTAATACCTCTGAAAAAGGGCAACATCAAATATCAAAATTTATTTATTTATATTTTCAATTCAATTTCTTCCAATTATTTGTAATTAAAAAATAATATAATAGATAATGATTGAAACATTTTTATTTATTGAACGTAAAAAAATTTCTATATTATTATATTTCTGGTCATTTTTTGTATTACATTTACATGGTCATTTTTTAGGAGTGTCAGTAAAAAATTTGATATTTCAATAGAATTTAAGAATTTTTGGATGAATATAATCAACACAAGTATTTAATAAGTTTCCAGAAACGAAAATTATTCATTTTTTGTTTTTATTTATTCATTATATATTTACATTTACGGAAGCATTTTTAAGTGGAGATAATTGAATTAAGGTATAAACGCTAAGACATTTGCATAAATAATTAAAAATATTATTTTACATTTAATATCAGAAATTTCGAAGCATTTGAATTGGAGCTACCATAGTTATATTATCACAAGTGTAACAATATTTGCTGTCTGTCCAACATTTTTGTTTTCACAACGTTTTCAACGTTTATACTTTTATGCCCATATACAATTTAAATCATACAACAACTTACAACACAGATTCTTTTAACAACATCTTATAATCATTTTAGCGGTTCCAGAATCACTTTCAGAATTTCAGAATAGAATTTCAGGCATAGATTTATTAATAATTTTCATTTCCAATTTGAAGCTGTGTTTACTTTATAGAACTTATTTGTATGTGTTGATGAATTCTGGATTTGACTGCAGTCCGTAACTTTGACACAAACATGAACAAATTTAGCTTTTACGTAATGAAATGTACATGCTTTTGATACTATTTTTATGTGATGAAATTAAGTTTTATGTTCAATCCATGAGAACTTCAGTTATTCAAGTGATACTTATCAAAAGAAAGAGAAAAATGTCTGTTCGATGTTATCTAAGTCAGGTCCTTTAGGAATTGGTCTAATAATTGGTCTTTTAGGAATAAATATGAATATTATTTGTCTGTTATAAAAGTCTTAAATAGATCCGTTGATGTTTGAAGGAAAGCGTAAGCATTTTTCTGACAGTGAAAATCAAGTTTAATTTTATTAATTTCTTTTCCGAAAATATTTTTTCACCACCAGCAATTATAGCAGCAGTATCGATTTACTTGAAAAATTATCTTTCTGAATTGCTATCCTTCAAAATAATTAATTTTGTTTTTTAATACTTTCTTCCTTGTTTTTATAATCTTTTATAATAATGCTGAAGCAATATTTTTGTATAATTTACGGATTGCAGAGTAAATTAATAAGGCAATCTTTTTTTTCAAACTTTTTGAAAATACAGCTTAAGAGTATCAGTTTTGGATTTTTTTAAATGTTTCAGGTGGTTTAATCCTGGAATCTATCAGTGCAATTGAAATTTTATTCACATGCTATTCGGAATAAACATATGTATCTTGTTTAAAAAAGAAAGTAGCAATTTTAACTATCTCTTAATTCTAAAAATCACTTACGGTTCCTTTGAAACTATTCATAATATTATTTAAAAATTGGTAAGCATTAAAAAAATTCTAGTTCGAACTGGTTCGTTATAGTTTTCTATTCATCCGTACGTAACACAGGAATTCCTGCTAATTTATTATAAAATAATCTTTACGTACACCGACAACTTAATTAACAACTCAGAAATGCAAATCTGTAACCCTCATGAACTCTGGAAGAGAGCACATTGAAAGGTAATTTGTTGTAAATAAGGAAGTAAAAATTCGTCAGACTAAGCTTGGAGCTTTACCGAGTCTTGTTTTAACGAGAAGTACAGTGAGATGCGGCTTCTTGAGTATATTATGCATAACATTCCCGTAATTATTTTAATTCTTCGAACTAAACCTTCAATATTATTCAGAGATATAACTACGATAGAGATGATTATTATTTTATGTCACATGCATAAATGAATATAATTTAAAATTTAAATGTGAAATAAATAGAGGAACTCAAATTCAAGAGAAAAATATAACTTAATTCAAAGTAATAAATATATGTAATTAAATCTAAGAATTAATTTATTAATTAGAACAAAAATTTAAAAAAGAAATCATCATCGAAAATTAAAATAGTTCTCTACACAGTTAACAAATAAATTAGGAAAAAAATATACATAATACAAGATGAATTATAAAAATAAAACATCGGTTTAATTTAACTAATTATTTGAAGCAAAATAAGGAAAGATGGTAACTGTATACATTTAAATAAAGTGAATAGTTAGAATATAAAACTCACAAAGAAAGTTAGGGGAATATATAATAAATATAGGTAAAAAATATATAATCCAGGTCAAATCTAATTATTTGTAAAATTAAATTAAATATGTGCAGTAAAGCATAATATGGCAAGAAAGACAGCCAAGAGTCCGAAATTTAATAGTGTATAGAAAATACTGTATTAATTAGTCTTTCATTTTCTGTATCTATTGGCTTTTCGTTGCAACTGTACTGTACATGCTGTGAGCAGAAGTTTGGTGGACACGATACGAATGAAGTAACTTCAGTATAAGCACAATCATCAACAAATGAAGAGTCCTTTATAAATTTAGATAAAAATTTTATTGTGTATTAATAAATGAAATGGAACTTAATTACGATGCAAAATGATCCAATAATTAACTGAATATAGTATGTTAATTTCTAAAATGAAACATTTGCACCATTATGGCACCCAAGGTTTTAGCAGAATTGATACAAAATGGTCTACATTCCAAATTTCATTCGACTCTAACCGAAGGATATTCAGGAAAATCAGGGACCATCTACCAGATTACCTTAGCGCGTACATTTCTTTTAGTTTTACACATCACTAAATACCTTATAAAAAGCAGATTAATAAATAAATATCATCTAGGTCATCATACGAATCCCTTCATTCCTATGCTAGTCAAAATATGCGAATCCCTCCATTTGTATGTTTTGACTTTACAAAAGTCTAAATTTCTTTAGAGGAAATTTCATTACATTTTGAACTCATGGTTCATGGAATCGAAATGAGAAATCGTTTAGCAAATTACAATTCCCTCTTTCTGGAAGCGTATTTAAAAATTTATATTTTCCATAGTAACATTACTTTTTGTAATAATTTTGTTTTTACAAATGAAGTTCTGGTGTACACATAGGAAATGGTTCATAGGCTGCAAATCGTCAGCCAAGCATGTTTCACACATGCTCTGTAGTATTCAAATCAGGTGAGAATGTTGGCCATTTCATCCTGTTGATACCCTCAGATTCAAGGCATTCGTTTATAATGTTTGCCCGGTGAGGATGGGTGTTGCCATCCTTAAACACAGATTCTGCGCCCATGGCACCCCTACATGTTGTTCCAGAATGTTGTTCCAATAAATGTGGCTTGTCATGGTTTCGATCTGAATATGTAGATCGGTTCTGGAGACCAGTATAACTCCGCCCAAAACGAGCAATACTGCACCACCGTAACGGTCTCGTTGAATTATGTTGTCTGCATGATAGTGGGTACCTGGAGTTCTCCATATGAAATTCCGAAGTGATTCAGACACCACGCTAAGCCTGAACTCGTCGGTAAACATCACACACACTTAATGTGACGATGTCCACATTGCATGTGCTCTACTCCAGTCTAACCAATGGCTACAATGAGTTGCCGTGAGCTGAACGCTTCTGACAATCCTAAGAGTATATAGACCAATATGTACCAAACGCCTGTACACGATCTGCCTTGAAACTGTCATAACCGTGGCTGAAAACAACTGTCGAGGAAGGTTTGATGCTGTGCTCCGTTTGCTTTTTTGCAGTTGCTGCCAAATACCGATAGTTAATCGGCGTTGAAACTCGGAGGAGACATATACTGTAACGTCTACTGACATTTCCATCATATTGGAATCGTTGACATTTTGGCCAATTACCGAAAAATCATAAAATGACACTTAGGCCAATTCCAAGTTGTTGAAATATTTCCAACTGAGTACGCCCATATTCCAGATGGACGATAATTCTAATACGAAAAAAATCATCCACATGCGTTCTCTATCATAACTATTCAGTTGTAGCACAGAAAGACTTATAGAACACTTGAGAACAATTTTACTTCTTTGCTACCATTTCTTATGTACATCTCTCTTACACATTCGTCATTATGACGTTCTATATGCGAAAACTGATAGCCTTCCGTAATTTGCATATTATTCTTGAAGAAGCGTGTGATAATTTTACTAGTGAAATTTCTGCCTTAGAGTTCGATTTCAGAGAGATTCTGAATTATCCTTAATTTATGGGCATGAGTTTTATAAATAGATCATATATATACAAGTATATGTGTGTATGTATGTTAGA
>BMAW01053909.1:150440-188414 GCA_019974015.1 Nephila pilipes
TTTTTTTTTCATTGGGCCTGTAATGCTTAGTTGTTTCGCTAAAAGTTCCTCGACAAGAGGATATCTAGTATACCAGTTATCCATTGTCATATTTCTAGCAGAACCAAACAAAGGAATACACAGGTGTTTGGTGATTTTAAATAAAGAATTTGCGGTGTTGAACAAGCCTACTTTTGGTTTCCACGCATAAATTACCATTCCGTTACCTACTATACTGTGTAAATTAGTTGGGACAAGTTACTTTTTTGGCAGATGTGTCTGAAATCACTTCAAACCAATTTTATCTGCTTAGACTGAGAACCTCCTCAAATCGGATTTATATGCTTAAAGTAGGTATGATTGGTCGATCTAACTGGATTTAGTGTAAAAATATTAGCCTATTATTTAGTTGTCAGCCTTTGACAGAGGCAGTAAGTTGTTAGTGTTTGCTTTTTCTTTCATGTGTTCAAAATAGATATAACTGGTAAAAGTATAACTTTTATAGATCGCATTTCTATGATAGTTAGAGAAATAGCTTCTACAGTTGCTATAAGCAAATCAAGTGTTTCAAGAATCCTAGCTTTAATCAAAGATTGCGGACCAGTATCTCCGAAAAGGAAAGGAAGATTATTGCAAACACATGAGGAACACTACAACAAAAACTGAAGAAATTCTTATAAGAAAAAGGAAAATTTATGCAACAAAAACAATCTCAGATCTTCAAAGGGATTTATTAACATCTGCTTGGGTTGTGAGTATTTCAACTTGTACCGCGTAGGATTCTGGATGCTGGGCATGAAGCAGTGAGACCAATTAAAAGTAAATTTTAACTTCTGTCACGAAGAAAAACTCTTAGCATGAACAAAATTAGAAATCATAGCTGATGATATTGCTGATGATTGGAAGGAAGTAGTTTTCAGTGATGAAACTCATTGATTTGTGCAGAGATATATTTCAGATATTGTGAAACGAAGTGATTAAGAACTTTTGAGACCATACCATCAAGCAGACTGTAAGACACACGCTGAAATAGATATATTAAGGGGAGTTTTCAATGACACTGTAAGCTTATATCTGTTCAAGGTATGATGAATTGGACGAAATACATCGAAACAATATGGCAAACAATTGTTTCAACCATGAAAACTTCTAACGGAGCATTTCAACGTGACTTGACTTTTTATCACAATTGAAAATTGGTAAAGACTTTTATGCTAGAAAATCAAATTGACCTGGAAATTGTTTGACCTGGAAATTCATCAAAACTAAATGCCATTGAGAAATTGTGGAATATTGTGAAGAGACGCTTAGGTAAGACTGCGTAACAAAAGAACGCTTGATAAACGATGAAATTCAAATGTTATTTCATGACGATGGGATCAAGTGCATGTATTTTAATCAAGTGGAGTCAATGTCAAATCATTTGAAATAGGTCATTTCTGCAAAAAAAGTCATATGTATAATAATGTATATGCAAAAAAGTCATAATACATAATAGAAAATGTATTGTTCATGTATAGAATGAATAAAATCATATTTTTCTTTAAAAAGGCGATTTATTTTACTTTGTACCAATTAATTTGCACAGGTATATACAAAATATCTTAGAGTCTAATAGTATAAATAATTCAATTTCGTATTTTGCTGTTTGGTTGGGCATGTAGTAACGAAAGGAACATCTTCCATGAAATTTCTCTATTTTTTCTTCGATAAACACATATTTCCAAATGTATATGTTTTTAGCAATTACCATTGAAGTCTGAAAAATATTTTCTTACGGCAGATTTCACGAGTGTTTACATCTAACTATAAACACCTATGTAGAAAAAGAAACCTTCTCTACAACATTGTGTTGGGCAATATTCCAATACCTGTGCCATCAGTGGCCCACATATCATTTGCATATGTATGTGAGGATTTTAACACATATATACCGAAGTCCAAAAAATGCTTTTATTTCCACCTGATCCGTCTTCGATCTCTAAATTTGCTGATATATTTTCAATATTCATATTAGTGCAATCCACTATTGTTGTTATAATTAGGAGTGAAAAAATAGCTCCCAACTTTCTAGAGGGTAAGTTATATTTCGAGCAATTGATTTTAGTCTTGGTAAATGTTACTATATTTTAAGAACACGATTTAACTATATGATTTTACTGTAGTTTCAGTCAAGTGGTTTTACTTTGCTAATAAAAATGCTACCTTTCGACTCAAATAGTTCCTCTTCATCGCTTTCCTCAAAATCAACTTTCGTTATCCTGACTACTATTCATTATTTCAAAAGGTTCTTTTTAGCTAGCTTGATAAATTTCTTCTTTGGAAATTTCAATCTCATCTAACAGAGATCGCAAGCGCTCCAGTTATTTTTTCATATTCTGTTAACTTAAGTTTACAAGCCATAAAGAATATTAAAATATAGCAATAAAAACCGCTAAATTATTCAGAGTGAAAAGGTGCGGATTTCGTGGAGAAAAAAGTTTTAAATCAAATGTGATCGAGTGGGAAACACAGTCACCTCAAATACTTCAAGAATCTTAGAAAGATTGTCAAAGGAGATACATGTGAATAAGACATTTCGTATTCTATGGGGAGTATCAAACTACCATATACTGAGAAGGACCCTGATAAGAAACAAATTTTTGAGATTTAAAGATTCCATGCGCTTGGGGTGACTCTGTGCCCCGCGCGACTTCTCCCGGTTAATACAATTATGAAATAAATTATTAAAATTATTTTTAAGATTTAAAGGTACATTAGTTAATTTTATGTTTTTATAACTAATTTAGTATTATAATAGCAAATCTATTTAAGCTTAAATTGCTGGGAAAATTAGACATTCTTCTAATAGAAAAAAGTTTATCCCTTTGGTCAAACACATTGCTACAAATTCTATTATTCTACAACTTTTGAGTTTAGATCTAAACAATCTGTTTCATAACAATTTCTATTAGTTTCAATCAGACTTAAATAAGAAGGATAAAATAACAAACCTGGCTTAAAATCAGGGTTCAATTTGTTTCAAAATGCTTAGGTCGTAAATATAAATTTAAACAAAGTAAATTAATTGTATTCTATAACATTTTATTCTAAATATGTAAGTAAATATTGGACTAATACTTGCTAGTCCGCTTTTTAGTAATACTTTGATTTGATGCAAACCTTTTTTTATTAATATAAAAATATAGTTTTTTTTAAAAAAAAAAAAACAAGATTAGTTAATTATTTAACTTTCTCAGAAGATATAAAACTATTAATTTAATTTGTTTTTCATTTATTAAACATTCATTAAATCTCTTATATCTCTGGAATTAAACAAAAGATCAGAGCTAGGCCTATAAAACTAGTAAAAATGATTAAAATATCTAATTTTATAGCTGTTTTTATTAATAATAATTTTATCAAAACCAGCAATAGATTTTTTTAAAAAAAATAGGCTAAGTTTTTAAAGACTTTAGTTACGTAAAAAGTCTCTAAGCCACTCACACACATTAAGGACTCTATCCTCATTTATTTTTAAAGCATATATTTTTCCTTTAGTCTTAAAATTCAAAGATTTAATCTCTTCATTGGTATTATAATTACATTCTTTAATAGCTGCAATAGAAAATATAGATTTAATAACAAAATTATTTAAAAATTATCAATGTAATCATTAATTTCTTATACATAAATTTCTATTAAATTTATAAATCAAAAATCAGTTTCTTTGTTCATAATCTGAGATTATTATCCTTTCACTCTATTTGGATTATTTGTAATTACATGTTAGAAGTCTTCACTTATAGATTCCTTATAATCCTTTCATTTACATTCATTATTACTTTAAATATCTTTAAAATCATCCTATCTTTTTATTAAATTTGAAAGGGTTTTAAATTTTAATTTTATTAATATGATTTATTTTTTTTTACTTATTAAGAATAGAATTGGCATTATAAAAATTTATTCATGAAACTAGTAGTACAATATTCAGCCGTGTTTGTTTTTACTATCACTATTACAGTCATCTCAATATAATATTTGTGGTCTAAATTCCTATGGATATTCTTAAGAATATGTAAACAACCTCTATTATTGTCTGCTTTATTTAATTTCATAAAAAAATTTTACAATATTTCAATTCCTCTTTTCTTCATACTAAAAAGAAAGTATTTAATATTTTTTTAATATTGAAGTATTTTTCAAATTTATTATATAAAGCATTTATAAATTCTTGAATAACATTCATGTTCATGTGCTGTTGTTAGATATTTCTTCTTCTATATTTTACATTTGTCAATAATTTTATTAGCATCATCAACATATTTAAACCATAATTCTAATAAAAATAATTTTTATTGTTATTTTGCTTGAAAATTTAAATCACATTTTCCTTAAATGCAAAAAATTTAGAATATATAGGTATATAGAAGTATAAGCTCTAATATAATATTTTCAAATCCTATCCAGCTTTTAATATATTAGGCACCTTAATAATAGTTAACTCTACATATTCAAATTTATGATTGAGAATCTCATTTCAAATTTATTGTATATATAATTTTTATATCAATTAAATTATTAATATCGGGCCTATGATGATTCAAACGTATATTAATATTATTACAAGTTGATCCAAATATAATTATTATCAATATTTTATATTTACGTAAGTAAAGACAGTGATAAATTTTTCCAAAATTAAGTATGGAATTTATATTAAACTGTTCATTATTAATAATTTTATTATTCTTATTATTTCAAATATTTTAATTTAATTCAACATTTTTAAAATTATAATTATGATATAATCTTTGTGTATACCATTTTTTTTAAAAAAATTTTTCTAATAATTATAATAAACAAATATTATAATTATCATCCCCAAACGTATTCACTTTTACAAAATATCCTTTTTTAAACCTCTTGAAAGCTTGTTTTACTTACACTTCTTTGAAGATATACGAGTACTGCGAGAATGCGCGTTAGGTCAAAAGGGCCCGGGATTTATATAATTGAATGCGAAATCTTCCCCCTTTGGTGAAAATGGTTCAGTCTTTCAAAAGCTGCTATCAAAGTCTCCCTCTTTCGATTCTGTTGAAGATCAAATTTCCTGAATCTGTTTATTGGTTGAAAATTGGTTTTTCAGACCCGTCAGACCCAACGTGCGTTCTCGCATTTAGGTTTTCTTTTAAATAATGCTCGTGTGAAAATTTGAAAATGAATCAATATCTAAATTATAAAGATGAAATGAAACAGCTGGAAACGTCACTAGTGGATGTATCTACTGATGAAGAATCAGTGAACGAAGAAGATGATGAAGAATATATTTATAAGAAGCAATTTAGTGCTCATGAAACTTCATCGAAGGAAAAACTTGATTCAGATGTTGCAATGGATACATTCACCTATGATGATGATTATACTGGAAAAGATGACATTTCAGAATGGAATAAAAATAAACCAAGACAAATAATAAGAACTTCCTTCGTATAATCATTATTAAATTGCCTGGAAATGTCGGTAAAGCTAGTCATGTATCATTGCCAGTAGATGCTTGGCTATTACTATTCGATAATACCATAATGGAGAGCATTGTGGACTGCACAAATGCCAGTATAGAAAAGATTGTAAATAGCTTTCATAGAGAACGTGACACTAAAAGAAATAATTTTATTGAAGTAAAAGTTTTCATTGGTCTTCTTTATCTGTGTGGAGTACATAAGTCATCGCATGTGAATGTGAGCAATATATGATTAATAAAATATTTTTATTTATGTCACGTTGTCTATGATTCGATGATGTTAGATATATTTGAAAAGGAAAGAACTGGATAAACTTACGACTGTTAGATCAATGTTTGAATTATTTGTAAATAACTGTAAGAGGCTATATTGTAACACCCGGTCGACCCGGGCGTTATCTTGTGCCATCACTAATATCTAATATTAAACACTACGACACCAATAATTACAGAACCACCAAAACAGCTTTCAACATTTATTAATATATATCTACTATGACATTAATAATAGTACTCTCCAGGTTAAGATTACTAACACTTTAATTCAACCCACCAATAATAATCTAACAGTTTCTTACCAATATCTCTTATCAACTGCAACTCCGAATCTGGAACAACTGCTGAAAATACTAGAACAATTCTCAATCCGAGCGATTTACACTCGGACCACAACACTAATTTGTAAATCCACCTCTCTATACTATAGCACTTAGATTCCACCTCCTCTCACTACAACGCCTCTCTGATCCTCCTTCAGATACTCTACTCTTTCAGATGGAGTTTATATACTTCTTAATTTAACCGCTTCACTTCATTCCTAACTGCTTTGCATATTACGTTCTTCATCACGTTTCATTTTTGGTTGGGCAAAGGTTGTTTAGTGAAAGCAATCAATCTCAATTGAAAGTCCCCAAGGTTAGTGAAGAGAAACCGCGAATAGCCCAATGTCACAATATAATCTCGCTGAATACGTCATAATTGATGAAAAGTTAGAACCTTTTAAGATAGATGCTCGTTTAGGCAATGTATACCCAATTTACTGGCAAAATACGACATTTAAATGTTTGTTCTTGTAGATTTTATGTATCAATATTTAAATGTATTGAATTAAAAATTTAGTTAACTTTTAGTATTATTTAAGTACCTTATTCAATGTTATATGTGTTCCGACGACTTAAAGAGGTTTTCTATATATAAAAGCATTTCTTTTTTATGTATATAAATATACGATTTCTTCCAATTTTTTTTCATTTTGCCACAAAAATAGATTGAAGTTTCAATCAAAAAATGTTAAATTTTGCATAAAAGTGATTATGGGCCTATTTGATCCAACGCCCTCTCTCGTGTTACTATTAGGGCGCACGTTCTAACTACTTAAATCTACTTTAGCTAACTTATTTTTTTCAAGTAATTCCATCACTACCATTACCATAAACCTCACCCATATTGCCTCTATATAACTTTTTACACACAATTCATCTCATCTCGTTGGGTCAAATCAGCTGTTGCTTGATATTCGTAAAGATATCAGAGAGGCGTATGGCTCAAGGAATGATAAAGATATTGTCGATATTGGTGTGTCATATGATGGAAGCTGGTTGACAAGAGGACATAGGTCAAACATCTGAATAGGATGTGTTACCGACTTGTTGACTGGCTTTGTGATAGACTACGAAGTAATATCAAAGTAGTGGGGAGAATTTGAACAGAACTAAATTTGCGCATGGAGAAGACTGTGCTGAATTTCATATTTGGTATGAAGGACATCAGGATCATCTGGTCATCAGATGCAATGGAAGTAAATGCAGCTGTGAACTTATGAGAAAGATCTGAGAGCATTGGCTTCCAGTACACAAACTTGCTCTCTGATGGAGATTCTAAGGGTTTCTTAGAATTAAAAGAAAGGAATGTGTATGGAAGTGAGATTCAAATTAAAAAAAAAGAAGAATGTATCAACCATGTGAGCAAAAGATTGGGAATAGCTTTGAGGCAGACAGTAAATAATTGGCGAGTGAAAGATGCAACTGTGGGGAAACAGGGTAGTTTGAAAGAAGAGACAATAAAAAAATTAACTAGATACTACACTAATGCTATACGCAAAAATGAAGGTGACGTAAAGGCAATGAAAACTGCAATGCATGCTACCGTATTTCTTTGTATATTTACTGACCAGAAGCCTCAAAATAAAAAGTATCCTTCTGGTATAGACTTTTGGTGTTTATATGAGTCATCATTAGCACGTGGAAAGAAACCATGTTATCACAAAGATTGGGTAAAAATACCAATCAATGATGAATACTTGCCCAAAAACTTGCCGATTTATCAGCGATCAGCATCAACTGAATTATTAAGCAGGTGTATCAGAGGTTAAACACAAAATTCTAATGAAACATTATAATCGATGATATGGAACAAATGTTCGAAAGAAAATACTGCTTCTAAGAGTCGTGTGTCGAGTGCAATATCTCAATTTAATGTTGGAACATTAAAAGGTCTAAAAACATTTCAGGTAACTGCATTGTAACAAGTTTGTCATCAGAACATTTAGCGTACTTTACTGATTACAGGAGAACCTACTTCAGAGAGAAAATAAAATCTGCACATTTTAAAGTCGCGCAGCAAAAAATAAAATTTGCTAAATTGCGTCGACTTAAAATTGAGAAAAAATTAGGTTTTATGCACAAACCTGTCGATTTTTAACTTTTTTAAACTTTTATTTATATCATTATTATTTTTATAAGTGTATTGTGTTTTAAAGCCTTTGTGAAATTATTATGTTAACTTTAAGCTGAATAACCTGTCATCGTAACAAATGCCATATCGATATTTTGCAAAAACATATTTTGAATAAGTAAAAATATTTTCAATCATATTTAACTAAAGTAGTGTTTTCATATATTATATAAGTAATAAAATAATATATTACACATTTAGAGCTTTGCAAGCATTATTAGGTTTTATTTTATGCCTTTACAAACTTTAAATGCATTTTTCTCAGACTTTTATTTTTAAAGATGTGTTTTCTAATGCCTAAGGCTTTTTTTCAGTTCAAGATAGAGTCTTGAACTTTTTAATAGATACTTAGATATATATTCTCTATAAGAGTTAGTATGGATTTAGGTCAGGGATCTCTAGTTAATATTTTTTAAAAAGTGTTAAAGTTAATATTTTAAATATTTTCGTGCTTTTTCCAGGTTTAGCTAGAAAAATAATTATTACAATCAACAAGGAAACAGATTTTTGAATCTATACTATCTTTTGTTTGTAATAATATAACATATATAAATCACTCAAAATAATCAAAATTTCGAAAATTGTGTATTTTATAAAAGTTTAAGAAACCTTCAAAATTTTTAAATTTTTCTTAAATTTTAAAATAAGGACTTGTTAAATTGAATTAGGACTTGTTAATTGTCTGAAAATAATACATAAATTACTTTTAATATTACTGTCTCTCAAACGCTTTTGAAAAAGGGTACCATGTGGTGTTAATCTCTCTAACTTAGAAAAATATAAAATAAAATGACTAAAAAGTCAAGGAAAATATTCTTTTTCAAATTCAACAGAATAACAAGAACATTCAACAAACACTAAAACACTAAACCCTATTAAAATATGAAGTACCCGTCATTCTCAATTAAGCATAAACCAAATTATTAAATACAATGTAATAATAATATAGAGAATGTACTAATTATTTTAGAATCGATTTTACGCACACCATAATAGGGTAAAATAAAAGTTACGTAAAAAAATAAGTTCATTCCTACATTAAATTCCGAATAATTATACTTTATATAAAGTATAAAACATATTTCAAATTAAATAATATTTTTTTTGAATTAAACATAAATATATTACTCAAATAAAAGAATCATATAAAATTTGCATAACTATCTAAATGATTGACAAAAGTAAGAAAATTTATTGCGAAATAAAATTAAAAAAAAGCTCACAAATATTAAAATCATATTAAAAACTAATCAAATTAAAAATTAAATATCACATATGAAACGCATAAAAGTATTATAAAGACTTAAAACTAAAATTACATTGAAATTAACAAAAATGACAAAAGTCTAAAAATTAATTAACGATATCAAAAGGTGAATATTACATACAGAACAAAACAAGTACCACAAAATAAAAAAGAAAAAACTGAATCAACTTGATTAATTTATATTAAGAAAATTAATAATACTAAAAAGAAGAAAAATATCTTAGGAAATTAATTATATATATATATATATATATATATATATATGATAATCCAAAGCTGTTCAAGAAACTTTGGAGACATTTGATATAAAATTCCTTTGGACTTTTTTCCTTCTTTGGTTTTTATGTCATTTTTATATACTTTGACATTTTCTAATTAAAAATTTTTATTCCATCAAAGTTTTTGAATGATTTTGCCATTTAAATTTTACATGTCGAAAATAGGAGATTTCATCTGAAGTCTCTTGAGGTTGCTAGATATTTTTGACTTTAAGGTCTTCACTATAAGGCCTTTTACCTAATTAAAGTATTCTTAGATCTTAAATTTATAGAACTATTAATATTTGGAAACCAATGCATCACTCAACATTAGGATTACAAGGACACCTAGTTAATAGTTTCATTAATACATGCATAGATTACCTTTCCAGACACATAATATTTGTTCATTTTATTCACAACTTTTATTTTTAAAAATTCACATTCAGTTTATATATATATATATATATATATGTATATATACATGACTGGCCATTTAAATTGCAACACCAGGAAGGGATGATCTGATGAAAGTCAAATTAAGAGAGAGAAGCAATATCTGAAGCTCTGCATAAAAGAAAAGTTATGTAGTAGATTTGACATTCGGAAAGTACTTTGCAAGTAAGGAGTTTTCTCAGAAAATCGTCTTATGCTTCGAATAATAAGAAGAATTACTCACCAGTAATTGTCGGAATTCGATAGAGCTGGGATCATTTCCTATCGAGAATGTAAATTAACGTCCCGTGATATTGCCCGTTGTACTGGTCGAAATCCAAACAATGTCTTGGGAATAAGGAATCAATGAGTATCTAAGCGTCAAACAGAGTGGCATGTAGGATCTCCATGCCCTGTCATGAGTAACGCTCGAGAGAAAAGACATATTGTGAAGCCGGTCCTGCGAAAAGGTACAACCACATCACGGACCATTTGTCAGGAAATATGCATGATTGAAGCACGCGCAGCATCCGCTCGAACGGTACGACGACGTTTGCACAAGCGTAGATTGTCAGCACGGCAACCATTACTTCCTCTGCACTTGACAATGCAGCATAGAGAGAGACGGCGACTCTTGTGCGCCGAACTACATATCTTGATTAACGAGTGATATAATGTCGTCTTTTCAGACGAGTCCCGGTTCCGCAATATTCTGTATACTGTATACATGCCTGGACGCTGCTAAGTGACCGCTCGTAGCCTGCATGTATTCGATATTGGCTTAGAGGACCTGCACCTTGTGTAATAGGTTTGACCGCCAATAGGAATGCAGGAGAGACATTTCTGACTTCTTATATACAGTGGCTGTGCCCTGTCTTCGTGGCCTGCCAAATGCCATTCTGAGATTTTTCTCGATACATAGGGTATTTGATTATTGCCCTGGGCTGAGCGATCTGCATATATGACATCCATTGAAAGCATAAGGTCATAGTTTGTAGATGGATTGGCCTAACATCCCTCTCCAGCAAAGACGCTTGATGACATGTAGCATGGAATGAGTTGACCGTTTCTGTCATCCAAGCCCAGTCGCACCTCATGCCTGACAGAGTAAGGGCAATATTAGCTGCCAGGGATGGCATCTGTTTCTACTAACTTCGTATCCCTGAAAACCCCAAACTGCTTCAAATTTAATCATTTTATCTTCATATCATACAATTTACGATACTAAATATATTTTTTTGCATTTTCTTTCATTCATGGTATTACAATTTTATTGTAGAGTAATGTATATCCACTGGTATGCAAAAATTAAGGACCAGGTGCTTTTATTCAATATAACATTGTACAAAAGCATCCAGATCAGAAACAAATAATGCCATAACATCCCCAAGACATAGGAACTTGAATAAAGTAAGCAAAACCTCCCAAAAAGAAATCGAAAGGATGAAAAAGGATCTTTATTGAAAAAGTAGCATGGACCGCATTGCGACTGAAGGCCGAAACGTTCACGTGAGAGGTGTGCAGAAAGAAACATCCAGTCTTTAGTATAGTAAATAATCTCCCTTGATTTCTCTGCCGTTTTCTCATGGTGTGGTCGTGTTGAGTATGAGGATGTCAGTGAGTTATTGAGGCATCCCATTCGTCTTATTGCGCCAATAGGAATTCTGGAATAGTTACTGCCTATAATTTGCTAGCTCTCTCTAGAGAGTTACCAAGCGTCTTTCTACATAAATTCATACATGTTCGAGAGGATTTAGATCCAGAGACCTTGCCGATAAATCCAAAATCCATGCATTAAGTATCCTCACTGTCTAATAGCTCTTTGGCAGCTACTGTGCGATAAACAGGCTCATTGTCATTCATGAAAAAGAACTGCACACTCACAACGCCTCTAAAATGTCTCAAATACGGAAGGAGGATCTCGTTTCAATGGAGGGCCTGGTTACTGAATCTATTTCGAAGATGCTAAGGACGAACGCAAACGATGCATGATGCCACCTCAAATAAGAATGCTGCAACTTCCAAACCTGTCTTTGTCGTTAATATTGGATAAGTTATTGTGGTTTTTCAGCGTCTCCAGGTTTGAAAGCGTCTAAAATCGTAAAGACCTACACTCATCCGCAAAGAGTACTCGACCTCACTGATTATCTGTCCAATTCTGGTGTACCGTCACAACGGAAAACCCCTTCTCTGATGAGTAGGTGTTACGGATACACACCATACACGTTGTCGTGCAAACAGACTATCACTGTACAGCATCCTGGTCATAGTAAAACATGATATCGATCGTTCAATCTCCTATGTAGCTTGTCTAGTGATTTTTCATGCGGCGTGATTGCTCATGATCGACCTCAGATGAACCGTCGGACAGCTGTTCCTGAAGTTTGAAATTCTCCCCGAATTCGTGAAACGATGCTGTGAGCAATCCCAAACTCCGCAACAACATTTGTCATAGTTTGACCTTCTTGTATCTTTGCAATGATTCTACAAAGGGTAAAATAATCCTGGTGTCGTGAAGCAGATTGTTTCTTCGACATGACATTTCACACCGAAGCAGCAACTTTGCGTAGTTGAAACTGAAAAACAACGTGCAATCTCTTTCCCAGAAATTCTGGGCTTACACCGCCGGTGTGCCTTTCATAGCTCCGACACTTCCGCATTACGTCTAGTTGCATATTTGAGTATAAACTACCTTACTATTTACGTCACACTAATGTACGTGATTGATCTTTCAGTCCGCTCTATCTTTTCGTTTCTCTAATATGCTAATTTTTCGACTGCATCCTTAATTTTTACGTGATAGTTTGTATATATATATATATATATATATATAATAAAGCATTTATAAAATCAAAGTGATTAATGACTTTAGGCATTGTATTGTTATTGTACAATTTAAAGTTAATGCAGAATTTAAGTTAATAAATTTTACATAAGAGGATAATTAAAGTTTTATTTATTTCAAAAATGTTTAAATTTTTATTTTGAAGAAATAATGAAGACATTTATATTTTCTGAAATATTTAATTCAAATTAACTTCCATTTTTCGTTTTTCTTAGATTGTCAAATGCTGGATATTTAAAGACTATATTTTGTATGGTTTGTATTCATATTTAATGAGAAAAAAATATAAACAAGGATACGTGATTGAATTTCTTGACATATTTTCAATCTGTCATTATATATGATTGGCAACATCTTGTGATTTTTCCTATACGGAATATCTTAAATTCTTTTAAGTACCATGTATAAGAAAATCACTTTTATTTATACTGTTATAGTTTTTATGTGTAGAATAGAACGTTATAGAAATGTTATTATTAGTGAGTATTTTAGCCGTATTTATTTATAATCTATTAGTATTTGAAAATTACATTGAAAGAGATAAAGTACAAGTACAATTTTAAGAACTCAGTTTCTTTTAAATTTATTTTTTTAATTGTGATTGAAAAATGTAAAGAAACAGATATTTTTTAAAAAAATTCTTTAACATCATTGGCTTTATCTTATAGACATTCTAGACATTTCTTCTAAATTTTTCACTTTTGTGAATTTTTTCACCTTTTTTCTTATGGAATTAATTCATTATTTGTACGTAAGTAAAAAGTTGTTTATGCAGATATTTAAAGAGTTGAAGTTAGCAGTGTTCTTTTAAAACGGAGATCTCTCACGTATTTCCCTTCAATTAAGGATTGGGGACGTTATATAAATTTGAGAACTGCTTCCAACAAATGCGCCACGACTAATGTAAATTAATTTAGAATTATTGATGTACAGCGAATAAGACTGTTAAGAAGGTGTGTATAAATTGATGAGAGTTTAATATTAAAGAAGTCTTTGTACGAAAAGTGATAGCAAGTTTACAACGAGGAATTTATACTTTCTCCAACCTTGATTAGATTTAGAAGATTAGAAGTTGATGAGGAACAGTAAATGGATAGTGAGCCGGGCTCAATTTATGGGTATTATTTCTTATTCGAACCATGTTAGTAATTAAAGGAAATATTCATAATATTAATTTTTAGGTTTCAATATGTATAGAGATCAAAATTCCCAGGCCTCATATTAAGCAATTCGAGTGTTGATTATTCTGAGAAACGGATAAACCAGAATTCAGATAATACATTATTTGACTTCAAGGCGATCAGATTTAGTAAGTTTGTTAGTGGTCTCTCTCTGTTATATATTGGAAAAAATTCCTTATTAAAAACGTCTGGATTTGTGTGAAAGAATAAGCAGCATTTTTACAAGATACAAATATGTAACAAAAAGAAAAGATGAAGCCAATGAGTTTGGTGGAGATGTGACCAATTTCCTTACACACAAGTTTTTCCATAGAGGAGAGATTATTTTCTCAAAAGAACTAGAACGTTGCTTCCAAGAACATTATAATACGTTTTTTAGCGGGTGGCTTGATCTTAAATCGTCCTCTTCAAATAGCTAATGTATGTAAAACAAATGCTTTATCTGGTTGTAAATATTGACAACAATACTTAAAACTAATTACAATAAATTAATGTAAAATGTATTTATTAGGTATTCTGTCATTTAAAGTAAGCTATGCTAATCCAGCAGACGAAACTTTACTAATTAGTAACTATTTATTTTTGTGATTATGTTTATTGATTAAGGATGGAGCAAATAAGTGAAAGTGCTCTATGGGCATTACAGTCAGAAGAATTCGAGAAAAGAATTGATGTTTTAAACAGCCCAACATCCTTAACAGAAATATCGACAGTCAGCACTGCAAGTATTAAGCAAATGAAACTTTAATTCCGAACATATTAGACTTAGACAAGCTTATAGAGTTTTAGATTTATTCAGTTATCATTTCCATAATCTTATCATTTTCTGCTAATTTTCTTCATTCTGCGTATTTTTTATCATACTTAAAATCTTATAATCTTTTATAAATTCTTGTAAATTTTGAGAAATTAATCAGTTTTCTTTTTTAAAAAACAATGACCTTTAAAGTATTGTTGGATTTTTGCAATTTAGCAATAACTCTGGAACCACACAAATACAAGACATTCAGCCTAGACTCCACAAAGAGAAAGCGCTTGTTTTCTCCCTTTAAGCAGAAAGCAGAATGGAAAATCTCTATTCAAAGAATGTGAAGTTTAACGTAACGCGAAGCTGCAAGAATTCGTTCCAAAATAAGTCTAAAAGTTTGCCAAAAGAATAACTGATAAAGAAAATATACGAATTGTTCTCTGGAGACCAGACAAAAGCTGTATACCAGACACGTAAAAGAAACATTTTATCAAACCCACACACAAGAAAAATAAAAATAAAATAAAAAAAATACTTGCAACTATTTATTCCCTTACGAATTGTTACATACTAGTAACTTTTAGACCATAGTTCTTGAGAGGGTAATTAATTTTCATTTTCTTTCTAGTGATCAAGTACCTGACAATACATTTTCAGTACAATCTTTAGATGTGCACTTTGTAGACATTTCAAATGCTTATTAATATATAAAAAGCTACCGAGAAATTTAAGAAACAAAACGTTCCAATCATTTCTTTCAATGCGATATATCTATGTTTTGTATATTGGAGTTAAGTACTCTACTCATAAATTTCATACATAAACTAAGAATCTTAGCAAAGAGAGAGAAAGAGTTGTTATCTCATTAAAAAAATAAAGTTTGGCATTTACACACCTAACATTTAGTGCATTGATTCTTCTAAAGTAGAAAACATATGTATAGTTTTATATTTATAACACGATAAAAAATATTATTCCAACACATAATTTGTCTTACAAAAGTATCTCTCTAATCTAAAAGAATGTTTTTGTTTTCACCGTATCAGCCCGAATGTAACATGACTCCAAACATTTTTATAAAGATAGAATAAATTATGAATTTAATACAATCTATTCATTTCACATAAGAAAATTCCTTTAATTTTGTTTAATTATATATATATTCGTCATTTTGTAAACAGAAGGGTAATTATGCGAGAAGTGCATTTGAAAATAGTGTAGTACCCACTTCTTTTCTTTTCTCCAATTAAAACATGATTTCTCTAAAGGACATTTGGAAAGCAGGTCTGATGTGCAAAGCAGGAAAAGCAGGTTCAGTCTGTTTAGGCTTAAATTCCTGACTGTAGCAGGGCATTGTGAATATATGAGTGTTTTGACATTTGTCTCTCACATCCAATTATGATAAAGGTTGAAAATTAAAGACAAATCTTCAACAGATTTATCTTCAACATACCTTGTATTGGTTAGGTTTTCGACGTTAATGAGCTACGAAGCAAACGATAATTGGTTTAGGCAATCTAATCACTTTCTGGGACATGCGTGTATGTTGAAATAAATGCTTTTTAAGATTAAAAAGATAATAGGTAATTCTATAGACCTATATTAAATTATTAGCGAGATTAACTTTGTGCACTTCAAGCAAATAACGAGGAAGACATTTGAGCACTTAAATTTTTTCCTGGCTTTCGAATCCGAACATAATTTTTATTTTTATTTTGAGTAGACATCAACGTGAAAATAATTCGCTTTGCGCGCTTTAGGTTTAATCGGCGATGCAATTTATTTTCCTCATCCATGGGTGCCTTCTCTAAGAGTGCTTTGTTTTAACGAGTTGTGACAAACTTAAATAAAAATGAGGTTTTGCCACAATGATAGCCATTGCTTCTTTTTTAATTTTATTTTATTGCTTATGTCCAAACTGAAAAATTTGTTAGTAAAGCTAACATATTGAAACGAAATTTACCTGAATTATTATGTTAATATTATCGAATTTATTACATAAGTTACGTTTATAATATTGAGTTTAAATAAAATATATTCCCAGTTTATTCAATTATCATTCGTTAAATTAACTTTATTTTAATCTTCAAGTACATAGAAACTTTTTCTTATTACTAAACTGACTAAAATGTTTGTGATATGCACAACTTGATTAAATATTCGAGTGAGTGTCTCAGGTGATACACAACACCTTATGAGAAAGCTAAGAGCAAACTATTGGTAGTAGGCTGTGGCGTGAACATGTTAATAAAGAATCAAACGCAAAGTTAATTGAACATGAGTTGTAACTCATTATCATTATAGCATGACTATCATGGCCTTGAAGACTGAAAAAGTAATCAAACTAACATTAAATTAATGAACTTTAGAGTTAGATATTGATGGCCCATGAGGTCAATTAGGTACAGATGAACACAGGAAAATTTTATTTCTGTACAGAATTTAAAGTGAGATTATCTTTAATTAATTCGCTTGAAGTTTTTTCATTAACTTAACTAGAGTTAGAGCATAAAGTTAATTAAACGTCAGTTGTAACTCGTTATCGTGGTCGCATAACAGTCATGGCCTTGAAACCTAAAAAAGTAATCAAACTAACATTAAGATAATGATTTTATAAGATCACTTAAAACGTAACAAAAGCTAAATTTGTTGATGGCTCAAAAATAGAAATTGGTACAGATGACTAACAAGTAGATACAGAAGCACATTGACTTATATGTATTCTCCAATTTAATTTGTAGAAGCTAAATTATGGCTATTTATTTCATTACATGGAACTTTAAAAGGTTTTGAGTAAAATAAATAATGGAAAATATTAAATATTAATGTTATTATTATATGTGACATATTCGCGTCGTTAGAGGTAGGAGATATATTTATCCAGTAATAGTCCCCCAAAGCCTTTAATCAGTTTTTTCTATTCTTTAATAATCAATAATCAAAATATAATACATTTCTCTTTACATTTTACTAAACTAATTTTAAATCCTAAGATTCAATTACATGTATCGCGCTTCATTCTCAAGATGAATTTCTTGTACTGAATACCATGATAAGGCAGTACTAGAGGTTAGTTAAGAGAAATGTGCTTTAAAAACTCTTAAGAGAATATTAGTTATTATAATCATTGTTATAAAGCTCCCTTAATGCATGTATGCTTACATTTATATACATATCTTAAACTTAATTTAAATCCCTTCTTAAAATAAACTTTGAAATGTATCATATAAGCAATTCAAATCCATCATATCATGAATTAATAAATTGGCAAACTTTGGGGGAATCAGATATGTAACATATTGGAAAATATTATTTAAATTTCAAACCATAATGGAATTTATAGGAAAATTAGAAATTTGTTTAATATTTAAAATATGTCAAAAGCATTTGTGTATTTTAGCAGCGAAATTGACTTAGCTTTTCAAAATATTTCTCTGGTTTTAAAATATATATTAGCGTGAATTATACATGGAATCGCTGTCTAAGGACACTTCCAAATACTAGAATGCTTTTGCATACATTTTCTTCCATTTAAAGTACTGTATAGTAAATTACTGTACCCTCGTATTGGTGCAGGGAACTACCTAATATCTGCAACCAAGTAATTTTTTGAATCATTTTTTTTAAATACATTCTTAAAAATTACGAATACGGATATTCGAAAACTTTCTAAGTAGAGGGTTCGTTAGAAATACATGTAAATTTCAAGAAGTTTGAGATGCTTTTGAAATAAGGAACAACCTGTCATCCAAACAAGTTACGATTTTGATTTTTAAGTTCACAAGTCAGGAGGATATATCGTAATTACACATCAGTATACGCCGATGTTTCTTAAACATTTTTGTGTTGTGACCCCACTAACAAGCTTCAAAATTTCGAACTACACATCTTCTTCTCAGCCATTTGCATGCATGGAAAAATTATGTTACTTGATTTCTAATATAATTTAAAATTTAATAGATAAATAAATTTAAATTCTAATTCATTTAATTTTTAGTAAAAAACTTCTATTAAATTCAAAAATGCTTCGTATATTTTTCTTATTAACAGCTGTACCCTTGTTTGTCAAACTTACATTTTACTACAAAAAATAATTCAATCAATCTTTGAAGCATCTTTGAAAAAAATGTATTGTTGAATTAAAAAGATTTATAATGAAATGTGTTGTTGAAATAATACATATGTATAAGAAAGGAAAAGAAGTAGTTTTAGAATTTACTTCATGCATACAACAAACAATATTTGGAGGAGTATTCTGTCTAATATACATAATTCAGTCAAGGAATTTGTG
Organism: Nephila pilipes; assembly: GCA_019974015.1. NCBI lineage: Eukaryota > Metazoa > Arthropoda > Arachnida > Araneae > Nephilidae > Nephila > Nephila pilipes. The sequence goes on from BMAW01053909.1 coordinate 169,683, forward strand.
AAAACTCAAGTTTTATGTTTGAGCTACTCATTAGCTCAGACAATTTCTTTTAGATTTTAAAGGACGAGAGGAATTGTCTGAGCTTTCAAGTGACTCAATCGTAGAAATCAGACTATAGTCATTAAATTCATGTATCTAAATTAAACTTCCGTAACTACATTTGACGTGGACACCCACAGTTTAAGAAGCACACTATTAGAATTTTATTTAATATGTTATGAAATATATATTTTTCTAAGTTAGAAGAATACTCGACTTAATTTCAAATTTTATATAAAAAGGCTGAGCTATTTTCAAAGATCGTAATCAGTTGCAGATCATTTATTTTAAAATCTTACATCATTATTTTCTTATTTTACTTTTAAACAATTAGCTTTTTGTTCTTTCTTTCAAAAAGCGTAATAATCTTCTGAGTTATACGCATCACATCAGATTATTAGACACATTAACGATTCCCTCCCCCCTGATTTCTTGAGTAGAAACTTCATTAAAAAGTTTTTAATGACTTATATGATGATCTACATCCGGTACTTTCAAACTGTGATATGCGTATCATCGTGTTTCGCAAAGGCGTTTTGATACATATCAGGCCATACAGATGAAAGAATAAAAAACTATGGCATCCTTCCCAAAAAGAACTGAATAAAAATTATTCAACAATTCATTTAGCAATAAAAGTCACTGTAAGAGATAACAAGATGAAACGACTCCCTGGATGGCATTGTAAGGAGTAGAACAATCATTTAAAAACAATTTCGTCGGAAATGAAAACATTTAAAGCAAGAATTATTTAGAAGAAATGAATAAAAGTAATAAGGTTACACTTCTGTTTTAATCACGTGTTAAAAGGGACGGTTATTTAAGGAATAAGGGATATTTCCGAATAAATGCATTTATTTTCGACTACGATTGGAATAATAATTCAGCCATATGACTGTCCCACTTCAAAGCTTTATAAATTCGCTTGGATAGATAAGGAATAATCAGATCTGATATATCTTATTCATGTATCTGGTGCACCAAAACTTTGACTCCCTTATAATTGCTTTACATGATGTGCAGCAATTATTTTAATCTACATTATTTTTATTAAGATGTATATTTCCTATATGTATGCTCAATATTTTCAGATATTATTGTTTCAGTTTTATATGTCTTTCCAAATTTCTTAAATGTAATTTCTCGAAAATTAAAAACATTCATTCCTATTTTGTTTTAAAATTATTTAGAATATATATTTTTCTGTACCAATGATTGGCCTTATAAATCCATAAAGTCTTTTCAAAATTGAACGTGTATATTACAATGGAATATATGCCATGCTAATATGGGTGGCAATACGCTCATTTTTAATGTGTAGAAAAGTGTCTCTGATAAAGGAAATTATCAACATATTCAAATGAAAAAAATAAAAAAAATAATGAGCTATAATTATGAGATCAAATTACAGTTAAATATCCATAGCCCTCGTATTGCTTCAAAGTGTGACTTTAATAAACACTAAATCAGAAACCAATCAATCAATTAGTTCAATATATTTATTCCTTAGTTTTTGAAATACACGGATATGTAGCTACTCAATTGGAAAATCATTCAATGGAAATTAATGATTCATTGACTGATTGTTTCATGAACCTTATACTTGGAAGCAACACGATATTGGCGATTACCTTGTAATTTTTATCTATATTCAAATGACCATGCCTAATCCTGAGCGGTCACTTCATTGTCCAAATCTCAGCAATAGGCCTATTTAATAACTTTGAGTAACGATTCATTTAACGGGCATCAGCTTCCTCCTATGACGCATAAGTAGAGACATTAGGACTCCAACCCACGGCTCGATTGAAACACCTACTATGAGCTCGTAATGATGATCAATCCGCTAGCGTGGCAGGGGTTAAAAATTGTGAATATAGTAACTTGGTTTTGATTCGCGATTGTTCATAATCAAGTTTTTAAACAGCAAAAATACTTTTATCCATTACATGTTTGGAGATAATTCATTCATTTAACATTATTAATTTATATTGTTTTATTCAAAACAGATAATGCTTTATGCAATTCTTTCGGACATTTTAATTGATATTTTTTGTGCTTAACACAGCTCAAATTTTAGTTAATGATTATGATTTAATTAATAAGAAATAAATGAATGAAAAAAATTCACACGAATTATTCAAATATGGATTTTCTGGGAGTAAAATCTACTAAAACAACTAGATTTTTATCAACTTCAGTTGACGCTTATTTTTCCTCCAGAAACAGCTTGGCAATTCCAGCAATCTGGTTATTGATTTTTCCTCAATTTCCATCAATTCGCTGCAAAAGTATTTGACGAGATGAATTCTAGTCATATGCTTGAAGAGTAGAATTCTTGTCTTGCTACCCAAATTGGTTTTGTTCTGTAATGGCATTTTTATAACATTAATAAATCCAACAATATCACGGTAGCTATTTTATTAATGCAGATAAGCAAATATAATTGTTCTTTACACAATCCTTTTCCTGCCGTAAACTTTGATTGGGAGACTTGTTTTTTTCATCACGAAATAATAATAAATACAATAGCTTATGAAAATTAAAGCAAATTTGGTTCATCCAGCCATTTTCTAGTTAAAACATAATCCCATTTAGATTTCTTACTTAAAATCGTATGTTTATAATACGATTACTTAAGATCGTTTTGTCTTTTAAGTACTTTAGATCCTAGTTATAATTTAAGCAGGGTATGCGAAGAAAAGAGATTAAGAGTCATTGAACTCACTCTCTCTCTCTACTTATCAATTAATTATGTTAATTTTAAAAACGCACGTCGCAGATCGTAAGCTACTTAAGCTACATCTGTGGGAAATTAGTGTTTTTCAAAACAATAAATAAGGTCGACTGTAATAGCAAAGGAAGCCTGTGTTAACATTTTATGCCGTTTTCTCATATGTGATAACACATTTAATTCTATCAATATAACATATTATATAGTTTAATAATACATTCTGAGATTTCAGCATGATGGTGATGCTTGAAATTAATCTAATGTAATTGATGAAAGTTCTGCAATCGTTCATTGATCATAAGTTGTACCTTTGTATATACGTCGAAGAAAAGATTGAAGCAATTGAAGTAATGAAGAACATTTACATAAAAATAATGTATTAAGAATATTAAAAGCTACGATGACTAGAAAGTAGATATAAATATACCCTATATACTACTTTGGGAGTAAATGCTTAAACATCTTCTGAGTTTTTCAAAATATCGCTTTATAATATTAACAAGAAGCTATACAGAGAATACATTATATCTTTCAATTATACATATATTTGATTCAACAAATAGCTTAAAACCTTAGGTAGTTCTAAAATTAAGACAAAAAACTTTTGGAGTTTAAGTAATTGTAGTTGTTTAGTATATACAAAGTAATGATTTTGATTCCTTTAAAAATAAAATAGAGTACGATTTAGTGCAACAAAAATGAAATAAAAATATTTAAATCCATAAAAATATTTAAAGTTAAGATCCCACAATGTCTTACAATAAACACACTCTTACTCGTAGATATTAATTTAGAAAGATTAAAATTGAAGAGTTACACTTTTATTGACACCCATTTTAATAAATATGTACTTAATTGCAAAAATCCATCACGTTTGACCCTATACTTTGAGTACAACATAAATAAATATGAAGAAATTTAAGAAAAAATTAACCAAATTGCATTTTTGCTAAAATAATTTCTTAATTATAGATGCATGTCATTTTTGCCTTATGAATTTGTAACTGCACGCTTCATTGAAGAAAATATGTCTTGAACAATCAGCAGCTCAAGCATTTACTAATAACTCTCAATGAAAAAGCTATAAATTTATACCGAAGAGAATACTATCGATTATAATTATAACCTTTTTAACTCATGAAGTCCCAACGATTCTATTTAGGATTAAGGCTCACGTCTACCAGCTATTTTGATTTTGTGAAAGTAATATTAGTCCTATAGAATTTCGACTACCATTCTCAAAGCTTTAATATTGGTATATTTGAATGCAATGAAGAACATCAGAAAAGTACAGAAAAAGAATGAAGGCTTCTGCGGAATTAATTTTCTCCTCCAATTTTTAAAACATATTAAAGTTTTTTTTTTATAGAACAGAAATCTTGCGAAAGAATCATTAAAAAATAAAGTTAAAATTACTTTTAAGAATCTGAGGAAAAATTCAATTCAGCAGAAGCCTTCATTGTTTTCTGTGCTTTCAGATGCACTTTATTGCAATGAAATAGATGAAATAATAAATATTTGAGAGGAGTAGTCGAAATTCCATAGAATTAAAATCACGAAATCAAAATGGCCTGTAGACAGGAGTCTTAAGATCGGACTATTTATTGATCGAGATCATAAATAGGTTACATGGGTTTTAAGTACATTCGGCATTGTGCATGATTTCATTTTAAAATATAAACTCCCCTCCTCCACAGCGAACAGTTAAAATTTCATTACCTGTGACACATTTTTTTCTGGATGATAAGTTATCCAAAATATGATAAAAAAATTTCTGGGAGAAAAATTATCCTAAAAGGGATTAATTATCCTTCGTAATGTAGAACAATTATTCATCCTGGAGAAAACGACTTTGGATTTTTATCCGTTATAGAAAGACACGTCCCATAAACTGTCTATAACTTAAAATTTAAATAAAATTAATTTGTTTTTCTTATACTTCCAAATAGAGACAGCAGAGCCATCATCCATCTGTGATGTGATTGCTTATTAACGTCGAAATGAGGAGCAACACAATGGCTATTGGCGACGGACTTCGTAATTTTGAATTTCGGTCAAGTGAAGAGGCCGATGCCTAAACTAGAATCCCCTTTTCTCATTCATCTGGGCAGACCAGGTTCCAATTCTAATCGTTGAAAATGATTAATAACCATTCTCGTTCAGTTTATATACAAAGTTGCCCGTTAGAAATACTGTGAAAAAAGAACAAATGGTCAGAATGTCTTGATATATCATTTGAATATACATGAAGCAATGTTTCGTAGAATTAAAAAAGAGTACTTCAAAAGTTTACCGATAGAGAGCACTGCAACAGTCATAAGAGGTTAAAAACGATTGTATTGCTGTAAAATATATGCGAATTTTCATATACTAATTAAAAGATGTGACATACGCACCGCACATTACACGTGTGAAAAAAAGGCAAAGAGCATACAGGTACTGTTATTCTGCATCTGAGAAGTTAGTTATGTTTTATTATTGAAGTATCAGGCTTTGTGTATGAAGCTTTTTTTTTTATAAGAAAGGTTATTACATAGGAATCAGATTGTAGAAATTTCGGACCCTGAAGGGGGTAAAAAGTGGCTTTATTCCAATGACTGCAATCATTCTGAAGAAATTGAATGATGAAAAGAAGAGACGATTTTATTTGATGTGAAATGCGGCAGAGGGAGGAAATCAATAGCTTCAACGTCATTGAAGGATGTGTCCCCATCACTGGAGAAGCAGTGCTTTGGGAACGTGCAGAGCACGGGGAATCACCCGAATATTAGATATACCTGCCAGCATGGTTGGCCAAATGTTATGAAACATCCTACAATGCACATTTAAAATTACACATTTTCAGTTGTTGGTTCTTGCTAACCTACCAAAAGAAAAGCTTTCAACATGCAATTTCTTGCTGGAATGGAAGTAGACACTTTAAAGCCATAGAACATTTTATAGACGGACTAAGCTCATTTCCTTCTCCAAGGTTTTGTCAATACTCAAAATTGCAGAATATGGGCTAGAGAGAATCCATTCCAAATGTAACCTTTGCGTCATCATTCTCAAATAATCACTGTGTGGTGCAGGTTTACGACAACATTTATCGCTGGTCCTTTCTTTTTCGAGGTCATTGGTCTTTTGGGTCCTGTCACCTGCACAGTCACGAGACATGTTACGATGCTCTTTTTCGCAATCAACTCATTCCAGCAATACAAATGCCCAAAATGTGTGGATAACACAAATTTTTTGCTAGATGGTACTCCTCCGCACATTTCAAATCCAGTAAGCTTCTTAAAATGCATAACAGCTTCTTAAAATGCATTTTGGAAATGACAGAATTATCAGTCGATGTTTGCCTAAAAACCACGATCACCTTACCTGAACCCTAGCATCATTTGGCTGTGAGGTTACCTGAAACATGTTGTGTACAGGACTTCAAATGTGAATTTAGGTGAACTGAAAATAATTAGACATTATGCAACAAGTTCACATCATAACTGATACACAACGATCAGCTGTGGAATATGCTGTTTTGCGCTTTCAACTTGGGTTAGAAAACGGTGGACAACATAATAACATAACAGCTTATTCACAACTTCCTTTTCTTGATATTTGTTTTGCATTTTTTGCTTCTGTTACGACTTTTGGACTCACTGATTTTTTCCTAGTCACTATGGCACCACCTAGTCTTGATGAACAAGTTTTGAACAAAGAGTACCACGACATGTCCCGTCTTTTAATTAGCCTCTTATGACTAGTACAACACCTTCCATCGACACATATCTGAACTTTTTTTTTTCTTTCGCAATACAAAGTCATATTAATTCATGTATAAGCAGATGAAATATAGTTCACCATGATCAGTAGTTCTTTTTACAGCCTATTGAAATTGAAACTTAGATTACAATCACCCTGTACACTTATATGCCCACTATAACAATTTAATTCTATATACAGCAAAGAGTTTTATAGTTATTTTAGAATAAACCAGAAATATTTTCTTGCATAAAACTTTGAATCAGAGCACAAATGTGAGTCTAGATATATGATAGTCTAGTTGTGTTTTTAAATTACTGTGCATTCATTTAATGATAAGATGACGACCTTTAGATTATTTGGTCTTCTTAATTATAGATAACAAGTAGCTGTTCAGGACAGCATTACACACAGTGAATACCAACTTGTAAAAAATTATTAGATAAACTAAATTTGTATTTGATAAACTGATTTTATCTCCTCACTTCATTTCAACTTTTATGTTCAATTTAGTTGTTTGCAATCAATTTCTATCGTTAACTGCACCTTAAATAATTCATGCTATCGCGTAAAGAGAAAGCAAATGCTAAGCAGAAAGGACATCATTTGAGACGAATCGGTATAATATGAAGATAAATCTCAAAATTTCTTGATTTTGAATCAGGCTTTAAAGGCCGAAATGAAAATTTTAATTGGATATCTTAATAGTGGGAAAAATAAATTTCTGGGGTAACTAACAATTTTTATTGCTCAATTATTCAGTTTTCTTAACTTCAGAGAGAATTTTATCAATACCTTATGTTTTGTACTGAAATGCAAATTAAATATGAGTATTAAGTCTAGTTTATTTTTACTTTAGTATTGTAATTTATAATTAGCTTATGTTCATGTTTGCTTCCAATTATATTAAATTTCATAAATTCTATCTTTGCATATACACACACACGTACATATTATATATATATATATATATATATATATATATATATATATATATATACATACATATTTACCGCAGTAAAAATGTCAAATATAATTCCATATTATACGATATCAAAATGAAATATTCATTCCGAATAAAATCCAAGATAGAAGCCAATTTATTTCAAACTTCTATCTCATACTTACGATTCATTAGAGAGCTTGAACTAGTTTTATCATTTTACCTTCTCCTATAACTGCATAGAGAAATTACCTGTTCCATAAAGTCGAAAGGAAAGAAATATGAAAAATAATAAAAAGCACAACATTATAAAAACACTATAAAATCTTGAACGCAGAATATTGGACGGTACACAGACAGAAAAAAAAGACAAACTTTATTTTCACAAATATAAATATTGATAACTAATATACTGCTGTTTGTAGAAAATGCAACACCATGAAAGAATCATCAGAATCAAATGAAATTTAATGCAGAAACGACTTGTACTGATACAAATAAATGATGAAATTTTCAAAACAAAAGAAACAAATTAAGCGTCCGAAATCAGTATTTGGTGCAGACACCATGCGCTGCAATAAGTGCTGCTATACAACGTGGCATGGAGTCAAACAGATGTTGAATATCTGCTTGAGGAAGAGAATTCCATATCGCTTGTATGCGCAACCAAAGTTCGTCTTTGGAAACTGCAGGACGCGGATCACGAGCGAGACGCCGACCAACCATATCCCACACGTGCTCAATAGGCGACATATCCGGTGAATAAGCAGGCCAAGGAAGAAGTTGCATGCGTTGTGCTGAACAGAAGTCTCGAACAGTCCGCGCAACATGTGGGCGTGCATTATCCTGCTGAAAGATAGCTCCAGGGATGCCTTGAAGGAAAGGAACGACTTCGGGCTGTAGCACTTCACGGACGTACCTGTTGCTATTGAGATTACCCTCAATTCGTATCAAATTGGATCGTCCATGATACGAAATCGCACCCCAGACCATAACTCCGGGTGTTCGACCACTATGTCGTTCAATAATACACTCAGGAAGGCAGCGTTGACCGGCATAACGTCTAACACGAACACGGCCATCATGGGTCCACAAATTGAAGCGTGATTCATCTGAAAAGACAACTTGGTGCCAATCAGCTCGCCTGTCTCTGTGCTCAAGAGCCCACTGCCGACGCAGCCGTCGATGATTCGCCGTGAGGGGAATCCTGTATAAAGGCACCCTTGCACGCAATCCACGGCGCAGCAGACGACGACGAATTGACGAAGCCGACAATTGTACACCTGTAGCAGTAGACCAACGTGCTGCCAGCTGCCTGGAGGAAGCTGTGCGATCATTCACCGCCATGCGGAGCAGGTGTCGATCATCGCGCTCTGACGTCACCTTCTGTCGTCCAGTGCCTGTTTTTCGAGTTGTTCGGTGCTCGTCGGTCCACTGCTTCCAAACTCGCATCACTGTGGAACTGTTCCGCTGCATACGAGCTGCTATTGCGCGATAGGAAAATCCTCCATCTCGGAGGCCGATTATCCTCCCTCGTTCAAACTCCGTAAGTTGCTTGAATTTCTTATTCTTCCGTCGTGGAGGCATACTCAGGTCTCACTAAACGTTTGCCACTAACAAATAATCATAGACTTTTTTCAACGTCCCGCTACAGCACTTTATTTATACGCTTTCAGCATCAATTCAGAGGGCGCTGCGCGCGCCGCGCACGCGCGATGGCTCTGAAACTTTATTAATTTGCATAATATCCTATAATTGACATTTGCTGCGAATTTCATTGGATTCTGATGATTCCTTCATGGTGTTGCATTTTCTACAAACAGCAGTTTATAATGGAAAATGGTGAAAATCAAATTAATGAAGAATTTTAAAATTTTGTATTAAACATAAAGACCACTTAGTTCAAGTATGTAATTGAAGTAATAACTAAAAATTATGTCATATTGCTTATGAAAATTGTAAAAATCAAAGTCAAAAATTGTGGTGGTGCTGCAATTTATAAATAATAAATTTTGGACTCTTTTTGGACATAAATCCACAATATAAATAAAAGTATATATATATATATATATATATATATATATATATATATATATATATCTATATATATATATATATATATATATATATATATATATATATATATATATATATAGCAACATATTTATTCAAATTCAGACATTTTAATAATATGCAGTAAATTTCTCTTTCAAATATCTTCAAATTATAGGTATAGGAAAAAAATAGCAAATTTCACTGGAAATTCGGATAGGTTTTCTATAATATATTAAATTTTATATCATGTTTTAAATATGAAACAAATTTGAGACTTTTCGAGGAAATTTAGGATCATTCAAGGAAATTGTTTCTCTTAAAAGTATCATCAAATCCAACATTTTAACATGTGAAACAGTGAAAACAGTGAATTTAGAAAAATATGTTCTATTGTCAGAAAAAGAGTTTCATACTGAATTCATCAGCACACTTTATACTTATTTAATACATTTTATCACATATTAATAAATTTTAATAATTTGTCTTTAGAAAATAAGTTTAGAATTTACTGAATAATACATTAATATGATAATAATTTAGAATTTAATGAATAAGTTTTATCTCAGCTTGAAAGAAATTCTTATAGCTAAATTGTTATTCATTTATGGCAGACATATTTGATTTATATTCAACAAAAAAAAATTTATTATCTCTTTTCAAAGGAACGGAAAATCAAACAGTTAAAGCTTTATGTGTGCATAGAAGTACTACATTTAGAAATGTCATTAACGTTCAGAAATTTATACTGCAACGAGAATTTCTTTTTTTTAAAAAAAAAATACGTCTTTCATTGCTCCTAATAAAAGTCTAAATTCCTGAAATTTATTTTCATTCTTTATCGGTCTATAAATTATTTTTATGATTAATGTATTACTTTATATTATTAATGTTATGATGGGCATAAATGAATGTATTTTATATTATAAATCGACAGTTTGTAATAAAACTTGTTACGTTGTATGAAAGTTAAAAAGTATCAAAATCGCACTGAAAAAAACTGGATATATATTGAGAATTAAATGAACACATATATTTTCTTATGATTCGCTTCAGTTTATTTAGATCCTTAAAAGTTAGTTGATTGGTTCTTAATGCAATTGAAAATCATATATCGCATCACAAAGTGAAGGTGTTTTAATAGCACATTCCAAGTTTTATTTAGAATTAAAATTTCAGATTCTTGAGATTGAATATTTTCAAATGTTGCAATTTATAAAGCTCTATCAATTTATATTTATCATTACTGAAAGTATTCTAATTTTGCTTTTTCATTTTCTAATCATTTCACTATTCTTAAGGTATCCGACTACATTCAGAATTCGAATTTCGGTGGAAATAGCGATTTTTTTTTATTTATCCATTAAAATATCTAAAATCTTCTCTTTCTAAAGCTGCCTTCTATTTGTTGCTACGGTACATAGAAGTCAAGTTATAAGTATTTTAATATCAGATATTGCTTTTGTTTACTGAACACGTTTTAACTTGAAATCCATTTTCTGAAGAATATAATTTTCTATATGCTTACAATTTTTGAAAAGTAATAACTTGAATGTTTTTTTTTCTATATATTAATAGAATTTAGTAGAAATTTTTTTCATATTATTCTTAAGATTTTGAACTAGTATTTTTGTAATATATGGTATATAAGTGGATTTATTAACATTTTAATCCATAAGAGTGGATGAATTCTTTTTAAAAAAAAACGCATGTTACGAGTTAGACTCATAATAACTCTGAAAATAATGTGAATTATTAAATAATCCTAGTTCAGGTTCTGTACAAGAGTCATATCAATACATATGCTGAATAACAATGTTATAGAAATATTTTTCGTGAAGGAGATTATCTTGAAAACGGGTTATTTTTTTCATATATTATGATAAAAAATTGCATTTTAAAATGTTTTAATTATAATAAAACTTTTGAAATACTTATTTTTATGTACATTCTTACCAAGATGATACTAAATATAAAAAAATATTCATTTATACGTTTTTTCAAAATAATGGTTGCGAACGTAGTCGGATACCTTAACAGCATGATAAGCAAAGTAAGAAAAGTATTTCATATTGCTGTTAATGGACTTAATAATACTTTCGCACCGGGATCAAATTTTAAGCTGTTAGTTACAACAATAGATTAATTTTGAGAAGAATGTTAGCCACTAGGGAGTACTCTTCTGCAATAATCGATAGTGTGACAAAATCTTTTGCTATAGTTTATCGGAGGAAGAGTCATTGAGATGCATGAAATTTCTAATATTTTTATACATTTCCTTAATTCTTGTGTCTCAACTCTCTTCTGTAAATAATTTTTTTTTCATTGGAACATAGTTTGTGTTTGGTTCCTTTCTCGGTTAGAAATCAAGATATGAAGAATTAATTAACAAACTGGAAGATGATTTCAGAAAATCGATCGAAAGTCTTCAGCTTAAAGATACAATTAACTTTTGTTGACTTCTGTTTAAAAGCATTTTGACGATAACATAATTAAACATTTTGTTGGTTTTGGAAGAATTAACGATTCGCTAGTAAATATGCGAGAAGTATTCGCAACAAGGCTCGAAATTTTTAAGGAAACTTGACCTCTGTTTTTAGATCCCGTTTCTGACTCACCCAATACACCACGAAAGAACTTTAAGATACTGACACATTATGTATTCCAGATTTCTATCACACTCGAAACAGGTCCTTAAAGTAATAAGAGCTCGAACTCACGACTCAGGTTTTACATCGTTTTCCTAAATGGTAGTGTCTATGTTGCTTAGTACGTTCAACTGCAAAAATCCGGAAAACTTCTCCAAGGAAGAAGACAACGGCTTCAAATGATAAAACGAATAAGACAATATTCAAATCAGAAATATTCTAATTTGTAAAGTAATAACCATGTGTTATATATATATATATATATAACACATCAATCAATAACTCCCGAGACTAACATTGAAAACAACATTTTTTTTGCAATTTTTTTTTTTATTCATCAACATAACACCTTTAGTTAATCACCTTTTAGGGTGATACAATCGTTCCAACGCTTTTCCAAATCTTTTTTTTTTTTTTTTAAAAAAAAAAAAAAATTTTTTTTTTCCTTTTTTTTTTTTTTCGCAAGAAATCTTTTTTGTTTCGAGTAAATAGCGATAAACAGCTTTCTGAATCATCGACTCGTTGCTGTTCCATCGAAAGCAATCGCGGCACCCACTTGGAAAAAACCTTTTCCATGCTCAATTTTTCATGAAGGATAGTAAATACACTTGCATATGATATCTGTGTCATCTCAGTAATCTCACGGAACTTCACTTTACGATCTTTCATTATAATTTTTGTCACTTCACTCACATTTTCCGGTGTAACGGCTTCCACAGATCTACCCGAGCGTTCCGCGTCATTTGTGTCGGTACGACCACGTTTAAACTCGGCAAACCACCGACAAATCGTTGCTTTTGATGGACAAGAGTCCGGGTAACATTTTTCAATCCATTGTTTCGCTTGCACGGTGTTTTTACCCATTAAAAAACAATGTTTTATCAGAACACGAAACTCGGTTTTTTCCATTTTTTAAATAAACTACAAAACGACTTTACTCCAACCTCGATAACTCAGCTGTTTCTGGTCCGATCGACTTAAAATTTTGACACGTTTCAAGCAAAGGTTTGTACTCTAGAAAGACCTGGTTACTGGTTTACTACGAGTGCCTTCTCTGGGTTAGTCTCGGGAGTTATTGATTGATGTTTTATATATATATATATATATATATATTAAATTTCATAAGTCTTTTTTGAGTTTTATCTTTTATTAATCAACAGTTTAAGCCAGACTGAATACTTTGCAGAGCTTTTGTTCAAATGTTTCGAGATTTTGCCTTTTTATATAAAATATCGAGAGGAAATAGACATTTCTCTTATTTATATTATCTGAGAAACTATCATCTGATCTGCCATCATGCCATCTGAGAAACTATCGACTAAAACAGAAAAACATTCTTGGAATATTGGTATAGAATTTATACTCATTGACCAAGGATGCTGGGCTTATGTTTCAGGAGAGACTGATTCATTTCTCGATAGTGCATGCAAATAAAAAGAAGATTCAAACGACTTAAGTATAGCTCGTACACTGTTATTTATCAAGCAATCATCAGTTTCTCCCACTAATTTCGAGATATTGATGGAGAAGTCACCCGTTTAGTTCTGATAATGAACTTTGAGAGTGTATCTAGAGCATTAATTAGATCAGCGTCTAATTAATGCGTTTCAGGAAATAAAATGTAAAGACGACAAAGAAAGGGTAGAGATATTAAGCAAGTGGGTATAGGAAAAGAAGGTTGTAACTGAAGGATAAAATCTTAATATATGCCTGAACGACTTCATTTCAATTGATTCGGAAGTTGCCATAAGATTACGATAACTTATTGAAGGTACCGTATCGTCTAAAAGAAGATGTCTTTAAATTTGCGAGCACAAATCCCTACTCGGAAGAGAAATGGGAAGAATATTTTACAGGAAAAAGAAGCGCCTTATTTGTTCTCGAGCCTAAGATATATATGATGAAATACCGTGTTTCTTGTGGATGCAAGTAAATATTCACTGTAATATAATCGTAATGGATCCTGTAGCAGATGGACGTGTGTAGTTTAGATGCAAAAAAAAAATAGATAAAACCTTTCATAAAAATAAGCAATTACTTATGACCACATAGAACAATAGAACGGCATACATTATTAGATATATCTACCTTCCGCAACCTACACTTTAGTTTTTCGCTTACCATTCAATTCCTCATTCACAAGTAACACCCGTTAAGAGGACATCTTGCACAAGCAGTGGCGTTTGGCAGAATGACGGCAGAATAGCTTAGGAATTGTGTAACAGACAGTCTACACGGATATTTACAGAGTTCATCTGAGATGGGAACCTGTTCCAAATGCAACAGGAAAAAGTTATTTCTAAAAGATAGTTTCAAAAAGCCGTATGATGAAACCGGAAAAGAATGCAAAAGGATGTTTCTGCTGTAAACTGTAAGAATGTGCTGTAAGAATACTGGACGTTCAGAAAAATCGGTTCTTTTTTCTTCACTGACATTTACCGAGTTCACTATTTACGATTTCGGGAGAAAGCAGCAGCAAAACTTCCAGAATTTTGTTTTAAGATTTAGTTAATTGGTTGATGAACTCAGCAGGTCATTACATTTTTGAAAAAAGGGAAACGTACTCCAGAACTTTCAGGAACTTACTCCAAATGAATCTATTATTATTGATAAAAACCAGTCATCAGACCTGCTTGAAAGAATTACTTAGTAATTACTATTACTTAGCAAAGTACGTAGTTATTTGGAATGAAAATGAGATGGACTTATGTAATAAAAATGAGTAATGGCTCTTTACTGTTTTTAGAGCACATAACTTTTATATTCCTTGTGGTGTACCAGTGAAGTTTTTCGAATCTTGTCACGCATCTTTTAGATGTAATAATTTAAGAATTGCATTTGCTTGAAGGCTATTTGGTCATGTAAATTTTGTTTTCTTTAGAGTAATTCTCTTAGAAAATTTAAAGAAATTTTGTACAAATTACAATCTTACCATAAGTACAAGAGTTACTTTTAAATCTCATGCTCGTATATCTACAAATAATACTATAGATAAATCATATACGGATGTGTGAGTCTCTGCTTCGGTAAAATCATGAAAGGAAAACTCATACGTTTGCCTATAACTCACGATCCTTTAGATATACAATTGAGTATATTTTCTGAAAATAAATCAGATGTTTTTTTTTTACATGTATGATAGATTCTCTTGTTTTTACAGAAAATCATTTAAATAAAGAAGTAAAAACTCTTGGAATTTAAAACGGGTTAGAATATTTTAGAAAATAATTTGAATATTTTCCTGAAGAAACGTGAAAAAAAGCTGAGAGACCATTTGTCTATTCTCCGGAACAGAACAGAATAGTACATATAATTAAAAGAACAATTGCTTAGGGTATCCGAATGATGTTGCAGTAAGCGGATTGTGGTTTTGGGAGGAAGCATTACAAGCATTTGTTCATATACGTAATTATTGCGAATATGAGCTGACTAGAAATTTGACACCATTTGAAATATAGACAATTAGGAAATCATTAAACAATTATATCAATATTTTAAGATCTCTCGTGTATTTACATATCCCCAGTGTACGAAGAAACACATTTTAAAAGAAAGCCGACGTAAGAATATTAATTGGATACGTACTGTGTTCTAAGGGCTATCGTATTTGATTACCAGATAAGTAAAGTGTAATTGAAACCATACACGTAAACACGGATGAAATGTGGTTTTATATTTATTTAGTCGAAAGTTCAGAGAGTGTATACATTTGTTAGGGTTAGAGAAATACGTTGAAAATTGCAAATTAAACCGAAGTTAAACCCCATAATGAATCTGAATCAAAGCCTAAAATGTGTATAGATATTTCACAACAAATGGAATTGGAACGATTTCGGAGTTTGTGTATTGATGATTATTATTTTTTTCCCAATTGGAAAGTTTCATTTGAGGTCAATAAATAATGAAACTTTGTATTCTGAAGCAGAAAATTTAATGATTAATTCTAAATTAATTATGATTAAGGCTATTTCTCATAGAAAAGGAATCGAGTACATAATGATATATCCTATAATTCAAGAATTGAAAAATCTGGTGATTCGATTTGTTTAACATTATAGATATCTTTCGGAGAGAAGCGCATAATACACTGCTGGCCACACAAAATGTAACACCCAGAAGGACCAGAGATATCACAGCGAAATTTATTTGGCAGATAACATGTTGTACAAAGATCAAACGATTAAAATTACACCCTCTTGTGAAGTGTGGATGATGATAAAATCACTAACTAACCTTTTGAGGACGGCTGGCCGATCTACAGGCCAAAAGGAACATACCCTTAAAAGCCGGCGCTGACCGATGTAGCGGCCAAGCCGTGTTTTTCCCTGTAAACAGCTTTCGAATCAGCATGAGGCCTATTATAGCCCCTGAATATCATCTGCTTGACCGGTTTCTTTTGTATTCAGAAGGGAGGGGGGTAGAGTTTCCTCTTTCACCCTTACCTAAAAATCCCTCTTTTTTCCTTCATACTCAAATTCTCACTAGCGATGAGTGCATAGTTATTTTTGTAAGTGATTTTGTCATCTCGATTACTTAATCATTTCATTTTAAATTAATTTGATTTTTTAAAAAAAAATGCCTAAACGTAAAAGAGAACTTACCACGGAAGAGATTCAGAATATTTTAGCTGATTTAGAGACGAAATTTTTGATGATTCTGATTCTGATTATGAGTTAGAAAATGAGGAAGATGATTTAGATCAATCTTTAAATTTGAGTCCAGAGGTTGAAGATGAGGTTGTCTCCGAAGAACAAAATAAAATAATCTGGAACGACCCACAAATAACCCATAAATCGACAATTTTACTTTTTACAGGAAATAATGTGATAAAAGGAGCCGCTGTAATGAAATTATTGGATTAATATGTTGAACTTAAACAATATTTAAATATTTGGAAATAAATTTTTAATTTCTAGTTCCACTTTATTATTAAAGACTTCCACTTCACTTTATTATTCAAATAATAATATATATAAATATTACTAAGAAATATATGTTTCATAAAAATTTTATTTCCAAAGTTTATTCAAAAAAGTATTATAACTTTAAATGGTGATTTTTTTTTAAGATTTTTATTTTATTTTTTTCATACTAAAGAATATAATTTCATATTTTCATAATGAATGTTTTTTTACTAATACACGTATTACTATACATTTTGCAGGTTTAAAAATACATCAGTTCTACATTTTTATTAACTTTTATACCTGTAAAACTACTTAAAATATATTTGTGGAGAATTTGAAGCAATTTTTGCATTCTGTTTTTGATGAAAATTTGTGCATAATTACACAATGTATTGCTGTACAGAAGCGTATTTTTATTGTTATCTTAAGTTATGCTTATTGAAAAACAGTTTTTAAGAATTTTATATCGAAACATCAAAAAAAAAAACACCTTTTTTAATCGTGTATAAACAACAAAAAAAGAAAAAAATATTTGCAACAAAAAAAAATTACAAAAATATTTGTTATAGATTTTTAAAACTGTACATTGTAGTCTTTCGAATTTATAAAAGCAAGAAACTAATTCCGACATTTTTTTATTATGACCATTGATGTATAAAAGTTGAGTCTTCGAAAGAAAAACTATTAATTCCGATATTTTTTCTTTCAAATTTGTAGCAGACGAATATTACAAATTCTTTAGCATAAGAAAAATTCCCCAATTTATACAAAAATCTTAGAAGCAAGAATAAAATTTTTGCTTTTGTTATATATTATACTTTAAAAGTTCTACAGTGTTGGATTTCCTGATTTTTCGAAACTTAAAAGAAGTTTTTTTTTTTAAAAAAATGAAATAAGTTTCTTTTATAATAATAATTACGAAAAAATTTGCAAAATGCTCTAAAATATACTTGAAAAATAAATATAATCAGAATCTAACAGGTAGTTACATTGAAATAGAAAAAATGTGTTCGTTTTCTTTTTCTTTCTCGCCTATTTATTCATGAGTCACACTTTTTATGTACGATAGTACAAAAAAAGGAGTGTTCGGGTGCGCTCTAAGGCTATTGAACGTTTGAAACTCTGAATAGGGAAGCAAATGGCTCCTGTAAATGAGCATGAAAAACAAGTTGTAAAAGCTTTCATATCGACAAAGAATGCTTCTCCCTCTTGATTATTGTTGATTCTTTCAGGTTTTGGTCATTATTGATTATCATATGCCTTTTTGGTGTAATAAAACCTAGAAATGCACATCTGCCTTCTTGTAAATCTTCAAGGTTGCTTTCATGTAGCCGGAAAACTATTCTTCCGTGGTTCTTCCTCTTATTGCCGTAATAAAGCTTTAGAAAGTGATTTCTTTTTCTGTTACATTGTTGGACATAGGATAAATAGAAACTATGCCGACCAACTTAAAAGAAGGCCTTCTACTTTGCGAACGTTATCGGGAAACTGAAAATAACCGTTCAGAGAACTGATATTGTGTTAGATTTTGAGAGATAATGTAAAAAGGACCCAGTCACTTAGGGGACTGTCCAGACGAAGTGGGGGGAGGGGGAAAACGATATTTGAAGCTAAAGTTTTCCTTCATTTTGAAGAAAGTAAAGAAAAATTGTTGTCAGTTTTTTCTAA
>BMAW01053920.1:6686-26071 GCA_019974015.1 Nephila pilipes
CAATAAAGAACAAAATCAGGTGCGGCAAAGTTGAATCCTCTTTTGAGATATTGTCAATCCCATGTCATGGATATTTTGGAATTTATGGCCTAGCTGTGTGACGGCCGACACCGACTTGCACGGGGGAAAGACGGATATTGTTCGACCTGAGCGAATAGTGTTGCAGGGGACAAAACGGAGTTTCTCTTTAATTGGGTTGTTCTTGGAAAAAAGGAGAAGAACTCAAAAAGAAGGCGGGGGAGAGACCTACCCGAGGTATTAAAAAGGGTGAAAGAGAAGAAAAGATTCCTGCTAAGGAGCGGAGAAAGCGATACAGCTATAAGTGGGAGGCGATTGCCTTCGCTTGCGAATTGAGAACTTAAATCTTTTACTTCGAATACTGAGATAATGGAGTTTTTTTTTTTTGAACTATAAGTGTTTAGACGTGCTGTGTAGATATATGCGTTTTGCCTCGGTGCTATGTAATTAGATGTGTAGCATGGTGTAAAAAGAATCTAGGCGGAAAAGATTAAACTTAAGTTAATCTTTGTTAAATAAAGAATTATCGCCTCTTAAGCTGTGTGATCCCTTGTTTACCATTTCATTCTACACATTCAGGGATCACGACGTTACAGCGTGTTACATAACTTACGAAGAAAGAGATCAAAAATTTTTTTCTGTTTCCTCCCCCCCTCCCCAATTATGTTTAGTTTTAAACTAAAGGAAAATTGTTCAGATTTTTATGATAAAATAGAATGCACATCTACATATATT
Organism: Nephila pilipes; assembly: GCA_019974015.1. NCBI lineage: Eukaryota > Metazoa > Arthropoda > Arachnida > Araneae > Nephilidae > Nephila > Nephila pilipes. Next base: position 7,440 of record BMAW01053920.1, read on the forward strand.
ACTTGCGTGACCATTTATTACTATTTTTTCAAAACTCCATTAAGAGGAAATGGATAGAAATATATCGAATTTGTATGATTAAATGAAGAATATGGAGGGAAAATTATTGCATGCAAAAAATTTTCTGGTTCTTAGATATGTGAACACTTTATCATGGATAATACATTTGCAGTGACTCTTTTCAACAACAACGCTAGAAGTTGAAGCGCCTTATTAACTGGCCAAAATGAGACGTCTTTTTCAGCCTAGTTGGTAAAGGCACAGCAAAAAGCGATCAGTCAGACTTTCTTCAGAAACAGGCGCCTGCTACCAAGGTTAACCACTCTCTCCCCCCATCCATGGGGTAGAAAAATATCTCTTGGTGTTTCGGAGAAAACGTCCTACGCTAAACATTTTTCAAGAATGGTAACATTATCTTATTGCATTGAAATAGTGCCTGGGGTAGCCAAATGGTTATGTTCACAATTTCGTGGCTAGCGATATTTCTGTTGAGCCGAATGTTCGAATCCTAAATTCCCAGAACCGCCACCGTGCTACAGATTTATGAAGAATTAATAGCTTTCATGTTTCTTCCAAGTGCGACGCTAATAAATATTCAATACTTATAATTTTTGTTTTCAGAATTCGACCTCGAATTGGTCTTTTTCTCCCGCTATTCGAATCAGTAATGCAAAATGAAAAAGTTTAAGAGGATACTATAACAATAAAGTTTTGCCAATAAATATATTGAATTGCTTTTTCACTCCCCCCCCCCTAAAAAATAAAAAGGGGACGATAAGAAAACGAGGTTTCACCAAAATATATATACGAATAAAAAATTGAATTTTTATTCGTTTGGCAGAGGAGATGCTTGTTGAATTTTTGTCTTTTCCATCCTTTTTTCCCCCCAATACTTGATTTTTTTTTTCAGTCTCTATGACAAAATATATATAAATAACTGAGACTCTTTAGAATTAATCCTAGCACAGAACAATTACTTATTTTTATTAAATAATACGGGTGATTGCAATAAATTTCAAAACTAAAATGTTATTCCCTTCTTGTAATAAAAAATAGAGTGTTCATAGGTGTAAATTTTTTCAGCAATAAAACTATTTATTTTACATAATTAGTCGAAAATAATCGACAAATTTTTATTACGATGAGATTGTGTGGACAAAATCTTTTATCAAGGCAAATGTATAAAATGAATTGATAATTCAAGGAGGATTTCATTACTTTTTTGAAATTTAGATGTAAATTAAGATTAAATAAATATCTTAGAAATTGCTTTTTTTCCACATAAAGTTCTTAAAATTAATTGCCATATTTTATGTCTCCTTTTTTTTTCCTATTTAATAATACAATGTTATTAGAAAAATGATATATTCAAGCTTAGATTTTGTTATTTATCTGTGTGCATTAATGTCGAACGAGAGTAACATTACAAACTTTTTAGCGACGGATTTCTCAGAATCCGTCTGAAATAAATATTTTTATTCAGACGTTAAGGTTTGAATAAAGAAGGTTTGATAAAGCGAACAAACCCTGAAACTGTATGTTCATTGTTCCTTTTCTATAAGTTATTTGCCTTTGATTTGGAAATAAAATTTGTATCTTTCAATAGAAATATTTGACACGCATACTTTTGTTGGTATATTCTGTGTTTTAAAAGTTTCTATCTTGTGAGTGTTTGATGTATACATGTGATGCTAATGATACTGTTACGCGATTACCTGTAACGAAATAAAACTATCGTTGCCTTACATTTCTGTAAGCTTTTGTTTTAAATAAGTTTAATTAAAAACAAACATTGAGTTTAGCTAATGGTTTTAAAACTTTTGTTTTCAAAATGAGAGTAATCCAAATGAAATCTTGGAAAAAAGTAAATGAAATAGATATATATTAAAATCTGGTCTTTTGGGTATAAAAATCAAACTCTTAATAAGAGCGAGTGGCTTGATATAATTTTTTTTTCATGTTTACTTTTAAAATAAAGCGCAATTAATTAGAAGTGGGTTTTCTTTGAGTGTCTTTTGGTTGTAAAAATCATACTCTTAATAAAAAAATAAAAATATTGTCTTTTTCTTTATATAAATTTAATCTTGATATAAATTTTCTTTCATATGTATTTTTCATATTTATTTCAGATGGAATTAATTTTGAATAACTGATTTGGAAATTCTTTCATGCATAAGATTGTTTGATTGGATATAATTATTGTGTACACTTTTTTTCGTTTTAACGGCGGAATTAATGTATTTTAATCTGAATTAGTCGGGAAGATTTTTTTTAAAAACATTTTTACAACGTTTTTCTGAATTTCACTTGGGTGTGTGTGTCATCAAATTTTCAATCGCTAATTTAACCAACTTCCCATCAAGCTAGAGCTCTGAAACTTTGGGAATCGTAAGAAGTGTTTTTCAGTTAGTCAATGGCCTATCAAGTAGCAGATTTTTACGAAGAAGGAATTCAGAAGCCGGTTGTACGATGTGATAAGTGCTTTAACATTAGTGGTAATTGAGTTCAAAAATAGATTGAGGTATATAGGGGCTTTCTAAAAATATAAAATAGTAAGAAAAACGGCATTTTTTTTAAATATCACAACGGTACTTAATCAACATGCTTCCTGTGCGTGTCGAAAAGCCACCCACCCAATTTTTCCCATAAATGAACATAATTAATCAACAGACGACCGGACTGCGCTGCAGCCGTGAAGTGAGAATCTTGAGATCTGCGGAAGAATAAATTTTGAAGAAAGTTTCTTTTGCATTGGCATGTGCTTGAAGGGAGCGGCGGGAGTTGGTAGTCCGGATCAGTGGAGAAATGGTTCTATCATGGTTGCTCTATTCCAGTCATTTTAATCTTGATTTAAAAGTGAGAAATTTTGCTTAAGATGGAGAGTTCATGTACCTTAACCACAACAGAAGTGACGTCATACTCACCCCCCCCCTCCTGCCAGCTTTGGATGGTTAGGGGGGGGGAGGTATCATTATCGGAATATTATCATGTATCGGAATGTTATTGACACTCCACTCCGCTATCTTATCTTTCAGATTGTTATTTATGGAGCGATAAGCTACTTGTGTTGATATGCAAGATAAATTAAAAGTTTTCACACAAGTGAAAATAGATGGAATGAAAATATTTTCAATAAATAAATTGATGTTTTACCCAATTGAAATCAGATGGAATTTATTTTGAATAACTGTTTTGGAAATTCTTTCATGCATAAGATTGTTTGATTGAATTTAATTATTGTGTACACTTTTTTTTCGTTTTAACGGCCGGAATTAATGTATTTTAATCTGAATTAGCTGGAAGATTTTTTTTTCCCTATAATGTTGTTGAATTTAATATTTGTTTACACACTTTTTTTCATTTGAATGAACTGAATTAATATATAATATGCATAAATGTCATTGCATTAGTTCATCAGGTAATAGCGTTATTAGTCCAATGCTTGAGATATTCAGCACAAGTACTAGTTTTCGCTGGTCCTTCAAAAAAGCCACATTTTTGAGCATCGTGTAAGTCGTTCGATTTGATTTTCGTTATCTTGTAAGGACCTAAATATTTGGGTTGTAGTTTGAGTCCTGGACCCAATTGAGTACTTTTGATGGTGATAAGATCATGAAGCTTGAAAGTAGTTGCTGGTTTTCGCCAGAGATTGTTATTTCTACTGTTTTCATCTTGAACTTTCATGATTTGTTTAGTTTGTTTTCGCAACTCGTCACAGTTGTTGACGAAGTCAGCTTGGATTTCTTCATTAAGTAAATATGAGATCTTGTGGCGTTTACACTTTAGTACCAAACAGCAATTCGGAGGGAATTGTCTGAATGCTTCGTTGGAACATTGAATTTATAACTTTCTGGACTTCTTTGACATTAGTACACTATTTTTCTGGATTGTCTATGAAAAGTTTGGATATAACTGTTTCGATTGTAGAGTTTAAACGTTCTACTTGTCCATTTGATCTAGGTAATCTGATGGTCATTGGGAAATGAACGATTTTTTTCAGTACTGCAATAATCTTGGAAATTGTTGAGAAGTGAATGCGGTACCACGATCAGAAATAATTCGAAATGGATTGGGAAATATGTATTTTTGATTTTCTAATTTTGCAATAACTTCTGTAGCATCTGTTGACTTCTTTGGGTAAAGCATACGATTTTTGTGAAGAAGTCAATGACAGCAAAAATATGTTTATAATTCTTGTTTGTGGTAGGGAATGGGCTTAAATGGTCTACATGATAGGTGTGTAGAGGAATGGCTTCTTTTTCGATAGGTGTAGTAGACCATCTTGTTTGCCACGTTTGCGATTAACCAGAATTCTTGAAACACAATTTTGAATTAAACAGTCTATCTTCTCTTTAACTTTAAGGATATAGGATTGATGCTTGAGTGCTTCTTCTGTTGTTTTAGAAGCATAGTGTCCACGCTCGTGAGTGCTGCGTATAATGTCGTTCTGCTTATTTTTAGGAATAACGAGTAGTTCTTCACCATCAACAAACTTGTAGAGTATATCGGATTTGAGAAAGTAATTATTGTAAGGTCTAATTTTTAGAAGTTCTCTAATAGTTTGGATTTCAGTGTCTTGTTCTTGAGCCGTTTTGATTTTTGAAACGAGATTGTCTTGTACGATCATAACTGGGTATCTACTTAACGCGTCAACGTGATTCATTTTGGAATCAGAGCGATGTTCTATTTTATAATCAAAATCTTGTAGTTGCATTGTCCATCGCGCTATCCGAGTGCACAAATCTTTTTTTCTTTAGTATCATTGCGAACGCGTTGCAGTCAGTAACTATTTCGAAATAACAAGTAAACTCTAAACTTTTTTAATGCTTGGACAATTGCTGAAATTTCAAGTTCATAGCGGCTATATTTTGTTTCGGAATCTGTCGCTTTCTTACTCATGAAATATATTGGGGGAAGCGCATTATCTGTCATTGATTTTTGGAATAAAATACATCCATAACCATGAATACCAGCATCACAATGAATTTCGGTATAAGCGTTCTGATTGTAAATGTTCAGAACAGGTGGGGAAGATAAATATTGTTTGAGACAATTGAATGCTTGTATTTCTCTATCAACAAATTTAAATTCACGATTTTGCTTCAGAAGTTCTGTTAAAGAATGTGCAATGATGGAATAATTTAAAAATGAATATCCGAAAATATTCAGCAAGACCTAGGAAAGATTGTAAGTCTTTTTGGCATATCAGTTCAGGGAAATTAAGAACAGCTTTGATTTTTTTATGGTACGGGTACAATTTACGATTTTTAATAACATTGACAAGAAATTCTATTTGTTTTCTTAAAAAATCGCGTTTTTGAAAATTTGAGTCTAATCCGTAAGAGGAAGCGTGTGAGAACATTGATGCAAGTCTTTCCAGACTTTCTTCTGTATTTTTAGATTTTATAATGAAGTCATCCATGTAAATTAAAACACGACCTTTGATAATCAAATCCTTAAATATTGTGTTTATGTACCCCTGAAACATTGTTGGTGATGCGCAAAGACCGAAAGGAGCACGTAGAAACTGAAATTGTCCATTATGTCTCACAAATGATGTATTTGGTTCTATTTCTAAATGAAAAAAAGCGCTTCGTAGATCAATTGTGCTGAACGTATTTGTATCTTGAAGGTTATCAAGCAGGTCATCTATTAAAGGTAAGGGACAGTTATCTCTTACAATGTTTTTATTAAGTTATCTATAATCAATACAAACTCTCGAGGATCCGTCTTTTTTCCTGACAGCAACTATTTGGGTAGAAAAATCAAAAGAGTATGGCTCAACAATACCTTCAGACAACCATTTCATCATTTGGTCGTCTTCAATTTTTCTTTCAACAAAAGGTAATCGTCATGGTTTATGTGTTATTGGTGTTTCATTCTTTAAATTAATAGAATCTGAATATCAGTAGTTTTAGTCTGAATTGGTTTATAGCTTAAAACCAAATTATGAAAAATATTTCGTTGAGTTTTAGTAACATCTGATCCGATTTCAAGTTCCAATTAAACATTTGTTGAGATGTTAGAGATTGAAAATTGTTCTGAATTTTCCGTTTTAGTATCCGAAATTTTTGTTAATATGACACTGACTGGGTTGATTTTTATTTCGGTCTGTATTAAAATATTCATGTCAATAATAGAATCTGACGTCATAGTTTCATTATTAACAACACAAAAGTTTGCGATAAATTTCTGATTATCTATTGTAAATTATATACAGCTACCGATTGGTGTAATGTGTTCATTACCAAACGCTTTAAGTGATCCATGAAAAGTAGTTAAAGGTGGAGAACCAATTATTTCATATGTATTTTTCGTTAGAATTGTTACCAGTATCGACCAAAGCAGTAAATTAATTATCATTGATAGTAACAGTTTTATATATCAAAGGAGGTAAATGATTTATAGTTGACACATCAGTATCGGCTCGATTTGGAATTGGTTTATTGGTACAATTTACAGAAACATGACCAAAATGTTTACAAACACTATATTTTAAACCTTTATGTTTGTCGGGACAGAAACGAGAAATATGACCAGACATATTTCAATTAAAACAAGTGTTTTTGTTTATTATATGAATTATCATTTTGGATGTCAGACCTATGAAAATTATGTTTTGGATTCATGCCGCGTCCTTGGCTAAAATGAAAATTTGTTCTTGGAAATGATTTTGTTTTTATTACTGACTATTTTTTCATAAATACGAAATTTCTCTTTAAATTCTTAAATAGATTTAATTTAGCACCGTATAAAATAGCTTTATATGATGGGTAATCATGTAAGCTATTTATACAATATTCAAATAATGAAGATTCATCAGTAATTTCACAGGAAGTACTTGCGAGTTCTCTACTTGCTATAAAATATTCGAAAAGGGATTTGTTTTGACGTAATTTACGTCTACTCTGCCTATGAATCTCAGCAGCATTTAATTGATAGCGGAATTCTTCCCATAAAGCGTTTTTTAATGAAAGCCATGGGGTAAGATAACGTTGCGTATATATAAAAAACTCTTTGCCTGACCTTCAATTAAAGTTTAAGCGGGTGGATCTTAAATTAGCGTACTTTTGGCGACTGAGAAAAATTCAAATTGGCGATAAATCGCCAATCTGGTAACCCAGCCAGAAAAGTTCCAGAAAGTCGTAAAATCGAAATAATCGTATTTTTGTGGTAACCCTACTATGAAAGGGGATCTTGTTTCTATTCTGACGATTGATTTATTCTAATTCTTATTTATATTATATTATACTATACATATTTTAATTCTTATTTATTTTATATATAATTTAATTTTTAGCCTAGGCTATATTATATATATTTTAATTCTTATTTATATTATACTATATATATTTCAATTTTATTTCTTATTTATATTATATTATACTATATATATTTGAATTTTAATTCTCAATTATATAATATTATACTATTTATCTTTGATTTATTTTAATTATTATTTTTATTATATACTATTTATATTTGATTTATTCTAATTCTATATTATCTATATATTATATTTCTTATTAATATTATATTATTTATTAGTTATACTACTTAATTATATTACTTTTAAATTTATTTAGTTATATTACTTAATTATTTTACTTTTTAATTTATTACTAATTTAATTACTGCCGAAGAAAGCATTGTGAATGATGATACGTTTAGAGATTTCCTTCACGCGATTGTCATAATTTACCCGCCTGATCACAGACATCCCTCCATCATAAGGTTAGTGCTTTTTTCACGTTTTTTAAAACTATTTTCATGTCTTCCACAAATGCTGATTTACTGTGTTTTTTTGTCTTTCGGTCATAATTTAACCGTATTATCTTACCTTTTTTCAACATTTCTTAGTTATGTTATATATAAGTATATTTATTAAAAAAAAAAATCTTATTTATTTTATACAATCTTAAATATATTTATCTAAGTTTTATTGTTTTAAGTAAAATTAAGATCTACCCTATTTCTTATTTTAATGTTTGCCACAAAACGCTGATTTAATACATTTTTTGTCAATCGGATAAAATTTCGCCGTTTCTTTAACATTTCTACCGCTTCGGCTCATGTTTTTCTATATTTCACAGTTAACGTGTTTTTTGTCCAACGGTCAAAACGCCATCTCGATTCCGACTTAAGACTGAGAATTCCGCATTTGGCGCCACTTTGGCGCGATTTTAAAAACGAGCCAAGAAGTACGCTAAATTAGGAATTTACCAAAAGCAGTATTAGAATGTAGTGTTTATCTAAAAAGTTTTTCATATTCATCAAAATTACAGAAACATACTGAACGATGCTCAAATTCAACTTTGCCTTATTCTTGTACACATCCTGAGTGTAATTGTAAATTTAGGTACTTGACACAGTCGTTAACACATGGAAAAGAAGTTCATGGAATAAATATGACAACGAATGAAATAAATTTTGAAGATAAGTTTTCAATCACGACTAGAAAAGGAGGGTGCTAGAACTTTTTCTTCTTTCAAAAAAACTTACTGGTGATAAAACAACCTAAACAAATGTTTATTCATATTACAGTTGTCAGTGTTTTAAGTTTGTCATATCAAAGCCATTTAATAGGAAAACTAGTTGAAGATATGTCAAAGGCCATCAACTGAATGTCCTGTTCAATGCATTGTTTTTGAGACAGATAAAACGTCATTTTTAAATCCTTTTCAAAGCATAATCATGAATTAAAGGCTTCAAAACATAAAATTTTAACTAATTAAAATGACTTGTCGGGAATTTATTAAAGCTAACCTTTGAATGGGTATCGAGAAATCTAAAGTACTGGAATGTGCTCGTGGTAACAGAAAAATGAGGAGTGATCGAGATAACTATTTTGTTAAAGAATCCTTTTTGACAAACAAAAAACATGAATTCTTTGAAATTACTTTTACGGCTCCATAAAAAAGATGCTGGTTGAAATTATTAATAATAAATTGCATAATGAAACTTATAATTGTGTTCTTTTATATAAACCTGAAGGAAATGATATGGTTTCAGGTTCTAAAGCTTAAAAAAAATGCCAAATAATTCATTAGAAATTGGCTTACAAACAGCTGAACAAAAAGAAATGATGGTAAAAAGCTGTAATAAATATTATGTATTGACTCAACTCACAAAACCTATTTATTTCCTATTTAATGAATTTAATCATACCTGATGAATATAGAATAGGTTATCCATTTGCACATTTTATCACGAATAAATTAGATATGGAAAGTATGCATTGTTTATTTGATAGCATAAAAGAAAGTGTTCCCAACTAAAATTTTAATTGCATCATTACTGACGATAAAACAACAGGTCCCGCTTTTAAACAAGTGTTTGGAGATGAGGTTTAACACCTCCTTTGCAAATGGCATCTTCATTGTGCTTTAAAAAAACCGTTAACTAATCATGTTTCTAGTTTAGAAATGAGGAATAAAATTTAGACTTTTTTAGCAGTTCTTTTAGAGGAAACGAATTCAATAAAATTGAAAAATAGTATGGATAATTTTAAAGTTGCATTTCCTGGCAAGGAACCTACTATCATTGAATATTTCGATGATAATTAGTTTGGTAGAGTGGAATTATGGAGAATGTCACTTTCTGCATGCATATACCAATATGTATTGTAAGTCATTTCATAAGCGCTAATTCAATTGTCGAATAGACAATGGAATTGATACTGTATTAAAAATAGAAAATGATACATATTTTGCACATCAGTAGAAAATAATAATTCGCATATACCCAAGTGTTTATGTGAAGGCAATATATTCATGATTAGTATAATCACAAACTAATGGAGGTGTGTTTTAGGAAGTTAAAAAGATTATAGAAGGATGTTCAGACCATGATAAATGCTTCTGTAGGTGTATAAAAAAAATCATATTTACCTCTATGTATGCATTTGTATACTTATGTATGCTTGGATAATCGCCTACTGTATAAACATATTCAAAAAGTTAACTCATTATGTGTTCAACAATTTCCATATTTTTATGGTGTTTTAAGTGATGGAATTGTTGAAGATAAAGAACATGACCGATTCAGTTCTATCCTTGGCTTGTGTAAAAAATTGCATTGATTCTGCAGTTGAAGAACATTCTGAGAAGAACGAGAAATCTACGAAACTAATATTTTACTTGCCAAATTAAGTTTCTTATTGCAAAATAAATTTGTCAGAGTTACTCTGTTATTTTATTTAAATAGCAATTTAAAAACTATGGTTTCAATGTGCGAATCAGTTGCAGAAAGAAACAGTGAATTAAAACTAGAAAATAATTTGGTTACCTCCCAATCAGCATTTAAACTAGCAGTGTATATTTAAACGTACCAGTAAAATTAAAAAATTGAAGAAGAAAGCTTTGGGATATCCTTCTTTAATTGTCAAGAAAGAAACAAAGAAGTATTTAAAAGTAGAGCAATCATTATTATGTAATGCAGATAGCGTGTTTAGGAAACCAACTGGATCTTTTACCCCAAAATTAGTTATGTATCTAATTACAGTCAAATAGTTTTACATATTGAGGACATTAAATTACATTTTTATGAGGTGAAATCGTTAGATAGTTATGTATCTGATGAGGAAGTAAGTATTGTTTTAAAAAAAAGAACAAATTTTCATAAAGGATGGGTGTAGGATAGTATAATTGATCCATTCAAATCAAAAGCATACAAAGTAGAGATTTCATCATGGAAAGATATTATCACATGCAAATTCTGGAAATTAGAGGTAATCTTGTTAACTTCTTTGATTTTAACCAACTTAGGAATGCAGAATTCATTTTCATTCCCATTAATGTGTCTTGTCATTGGGTTTTATTAGTGGTTGAGTTAAATGTCAAGAAATTATACTTTTATGATCTTTAGGTTTTGGAAACGAAAGTAAGTATACTAAATTAATAGATTTCTGGAGAACTTTAAATACTTTGTTACATGAAGAACAAGATATTCATATTTCATATCCTATTCATCTAAAACAAACTGATTGCATGAATTGTAGTGTTTTTATATGGTACTTTACAAATAGGGTATTTAAACAGAGAAACGATAATTTTGATATAAATGAATTTAGAAGGTACATGTCTGATTCTTTTGCAGGTAAGTGTGTAAATAATATCTAATATATTGTATCAGATTATATTAACGTTCGTAATCAATGCAAGCAGAATTATATACACTAGGTAAATTTATTCGAGTAGCTTTTTAATTATTTAAAGTACTGTATAAAATGAATATTTTAATTCTTCTGTGTTTCATTTGTATACTATTAAAAATTTATTATTTTGTGTAGTAAAAGTAATTGTGAGTTTTTTAAAGTGTAAAGGAATATATATCTGAGGAACCTACCTTTCCTGCTGGAAAAGGAGTTAATGCATTTACATACCATATCTCCTGGGTGATGTGGAAAGTGGTGGAGATAAACCATTTTCATATGATGTATTACTTTAGGGAAATATTTTTAATAGTTCCTATTTTCCAGGCAATTATCTATTTTATTATGTGTGTCAATCAACCGAATGCTGGAGACACTGTTGTATATTGGAAGTTTTTGATTCGAAGAGAATGTTAGATGGGATTTCCATCTGTGGTGACATTAAATTTGCATCACAGTTGTGAAAGACTTTCTGAATTCGTAAAAAATAATAGGCAAGTTATATTTATGTGAAAAATATGTAATGGATCACTCTCTATACCATATGAAATGTAATTATTATAGTTGTATATTAAATATTGTTACAGAAATTATATATATGTATATGTTAGGTAAATGGTAAAATCAGGAATACCAAGTAGTAATTTCTTTTCCTCGAGGAGAAAAATTACAGGTTTAAAAAAAAATAAGTGTAGTAGTTTTCTTAATAACATCATTTGCAGTATTGCTTTTATTTGATATAATAAAAGGAAAAAAGCAGAGAATGCAATACAATTTTATTTTAATTAATTCGTGTGCATTTCCTTCCACAATATATTAAATAGCTGATAGCTTATGGTAACTAAAATATGTATCAATAACTTCTGATATCTTTAACTTATTAAACAGTTACTGACTGCTAATTTTTCAGAGCCCATAGTTTTGATAAATCATAAAATTTACTTCTTTTCCTGTTTTGAACATATAATTGGATTGATACACATGGAATTTGTAAAAGCTCCAAGTCTCCTCCCTCATGGCATGGTGGGGAAGTTTGGAGGTGACAGAAAAGTGTTGTCTGCGTTACTTAACACAGCTTCAAAATTACGAGGTCTGTCGTCAATAGCCTTCATTTTGCTTCTGAGTGCGACGCTACTGAACAATCATTAAATCAATTAAAGTAAATGAATGGGAAAAAACTGAAATTACCATTGTATTTTTGTAATAAAAATGATTATGGTACACGACATGAGAAATTTTGAATTATTGAGTCGTTTTTATTTTTATTTTGGAAAGAACTTTCAGGATTTTTAAATTCATGTTTTGATAACAAGGAAAGCAATACCTGGGCATATGAGACAATTGATTTGATTATATGAGTCAGGTTACTATTGATTAACACTAAATCGCCTGCGTTGATGGAATCTAGTTAACAAAAATTTAGCTCAAAATATTTTAGTGAGGACGAAAATCTGAAAAAAAATTACATTGCGAAAATTCTGTGAAAGATGGATGAGATGGACATTTTTTTTGTACTGAAAAAAATCATATGGTTGATATCTATATGATGCCAGAATTCTTTTCGACGCAAAAGAATTTATCCTTTATTCAGCGCAATTTATATTTCAATGAATAAAACTGTAGCTAAAATTAAAAGCCTAAGAGTTTGATTTACAACTCACCTTTCTCTTAAAAGGAAGGAATACTGTCATAATAGCTATTATATTAAATTAAAATAATTGGAAGCTCCATAATTAAGTAGAAAATTAAGTTTCCAGTAATTAAAATCAAATTCGCATATTCTAAATAGCTATGCGATCAATTCAAACAGTGGAAGAGTTAATAAAAATTAAAGAGAAAGCAAAATTGAATAGCGAAAGACACGGACACTAATATAGAAATTTGTAGTTAAAAGCATTCGTACACTTGCAGTGAAAATTCTCTGTAAACCAGAAAGTTGGGGTTTCTTTCTTTTTTTAATTTTCAAAACGTGCATTTGAAGCTAAAAGTGTTCCACGTAATTATAAACCCGAGATTTAACTAAATTTACTGTAAGAAAAAGCTGTAAATATTATTACCTATTTTAAAAATGATGAGATCTCAACAATTATGAAAAAATAAAGTCCTTAATACTTCAAGAGTTTGAGCCTACTCCCCAAGCATATTTAGAGAATTTTAAAAAAATAACGCGTCACAATTGTGAATCATATGTACAATTTACTAGTCGATTATTATTTACAAATTGGGAGTACTATTTAAATTTGAGAGACGTTTCAAATATTGAATCATTAAAGGCACAAATAATTTCTGATATAGAGACCGCTTCGCATAAAAGTATTCGTCAAGAAAATAAATGATTCGATTTCATAACACTGGCGAAAGAAATTGATTTATTTTATTCATCTCGTGGCAAAACATTAAATGAATTAATTCTTACCGAAAAAATAATAATAGAGGCATGACTAGAACATTTTTTTCGGATGTTAAGTATTCAAAGTATGTAAATCTGAAATCCATTGTGTAAGTAAATAACCACACAAGTATAACCAATTACCTGTAAAAAATAGAATTAGTTAAAAATAATTCTCTTTGTTTTAACTGCTTGGTTTTCAATAAAGTTATGCAAATCAAAAATCCTTTGTGCATGCTGCCTCCAGAAACATTATTTTTCTGCATGTTTTTCTCAAGAATTTAACCTTCTGAGGGAACGGAAAGAGTTCGTTGCCCCTCGAATGGTGAACTTTCTCCTATGACCCCGCTTCGAAACAATAAATAACGGAGGGGTGAATTTAACGACACAAGAGGAATTTTTGAGCGCAGGGGAAAGATGTTTACACGGAAAGAGAAAAAGTTATTTTTTGGAAACTGCACGAAACAAGAGATCTCGATGGTGGTACAATGAGTAATTTTATTTCGCAATAGAGGATGAATAAACTTAAATTAAAAAGAAAAATTATAGAAACTTTTTGAGTTGACTACTGTCACCTATAGAACAACGAGCGCGCCGTATTTGGTTACTCGAACGCTAAAACAATTAGCTTAGAATTTTCCATTAGGAGCTTCAGTTGTATTAAATGATATGTATATTGATGATGTGCTTACCGGTGCCGATACATTATTAGAAACAGAATTAGTTTTACAGAAATAGATTGGCTAAAGTAATTGGTAAATTAATTTTTTTCCACGTCTTTCGATAAAACTCAAACTATTTCCTGATTTTCTAAAAGCATTTTATTTAAGCTTTTAAATGTCTTTTTGGTATGAAAAATATTATTAAACATTTGAAAATCTCGGAAAGCCTAATTACAAAACATAATGTAAATATAGGGTTTAATTTTTTTCAATTTGACAAATTATTTTCTATCGATTGCGTCTTAATTAGAATAATTTCAAATTTGCTTCAGTAAGTGATAATTTAATTCCCCTCTTTCATAAAAAAGTAATTACATTCGTATTTTCAATGTTAAAATAACAATAATTGATTTAATAGCACTTGATTTATTTTTATCTTCCTAACAATAAATACTTCTGAATTAATACTTTAATCAGAATGTAAATTATATTTTTGAATACGCAAGAAAATCCGGCTATTGACCTTGAGCCGTCTTAATTCATCTTTTCTCTCCTTTTAATCAAACAATTCATTTCATTTATCAGACTCTGAAGTGTAAGAATATTAAAAGAAGATAATTTTTACAAAAAAGAAAATGTATCACTATGTGAATCTTATTTTTGAAATTATTCTAATTTCAAAATTAATCTAATTTTTGTGAACAAGCAAATACAGAAAGCATTAATAAAAAAATATAAAAAATTTAACAAAACATTTGATCAAATCTTTCAAATTTTGATTAACATTTATTAAAGCCGTTTGTAGCAATTCTGTAAGATGATGATTATTTAAATATTAGCAACATTTATGCTTCACGAACTTCATTCTGCAGTACAGCTTTTCAGCAATATGTTGCAAAAACTTAACAAAGTTTTTGGAACATTTTTCTGATTCATATTTTTCTAAAGTTTTTATATCAATGATTAATTTGAAATAAAAATAATAATATTTGGTATCCTTTTAATTCTGTATTCTATTTGTACATTTACAGTGTTAAGAATAACATCTGAATTCATATACCGGGTCTCCTATAACTTCATCTTCTGCTCTTTCGGAATATGAAGTTTTTTTTTCCCCCGAATTTCTTTTTTCAAGAAAATGTTCTTAAATATTCAAATTACGTGCTAGTACTGAGCTTCGTCTAAAAATATGTTAAATTTTGTTCTTAAATTTTGGATCTTAGTTTTAATTTTGTTGATTAAATTAAAAACCGAGCAACGAACAATTGTTTTTGCTGGAAATAGTTTATTAATAGTGTTAATTTTGGACTATATTGCAAATCATATTAAACTTAAAATAAATGATATTTCTTGCATTGAATCCAATTGACTTTTAGTTTCGGATACCGCCGTATTATCATAACTTACAACAATTAATTCTTCTAGGACATTACAAATTTGTATTACAAATTACAAATCTCCAATAATATCAGCTACTTCACAATAAACCCTAGAAATGACTCTTTTCTCTTAAAAATTTACATACCTAATATTGATTGTAGTTTCATATGGTGTTGAGATTTTTTTCTAAAATGCCCAGGACCCATGTAGCGACCGGGAATGATAGAATAGTCCCACTGTAACTCATGCATGTCGTAACAGGCGACTAAAATGGGTACCCAGTGTCTAGGGATGTAGCCGGGCACCTTGCCCCTGGAGATTATATCAGAGGACCTCGGGAACTGGTGATCGAGGCGTCCTAGTGATCTTTTTCTTTCCCATGGGGATTAATGTCTTTGGTAAACACGGGGGACGCGCCACCGGGATACCCTAGCGATCCGTCTCTATTTATGACCCTTCTTCTTTTCCACCAATTTTTGTCTTTTTTTTCCCCTTTGCTTCAGGACCACAGTTAAATCTTGTTTGGCGCATCATAGCCACATCTGGCTCTTGCGCCAATAAACTTTACATTCACTCACACTCTAAAAAGTCCAGTTTAAGTGGAGATCCTCGGAAGTTCCCCGAATCAAATAACAAAAACTTAACACTCGCATAATCAAGGATTAGTTTGAAGATTGTCGAGATTCAGAGACCTACAATAATATTTACGATAAGATGTACTTTTCGCCATACTGACAACGATAGGAATATTGTCAAGTTTTCATCTAGCATGAGTACATTATTTTAGCTCTTGATCATGCTGGGGGCCCGGTGCATAGTATTCTCAGCAACCCCCATAACTGACGCTCATTAATGATCTAATTTTAATAGTATTGATTGATTAATTGTTTTATTAACGCTGCAATAAGAAGCAACACGAAGGCTATTGGCGATGGGCTTCATTATTTTTGAACCTCGGTCAAGTGACGAGGACGACACTTGAACTGGAATTTCACTCGCCAAACTTCCACTCCATGCCAGTGCGAAGACTTAAAGCCTCGTCAGATCTGAAGTGCTGCAACCCCACTTAACAGTAGACCTTTTGAGAAATCTGGACTAGAACCTATTATTTGAGAAAAAAAAACAACGCTGGTCACGAGCTTACGATCATGACCACTCAACTACCATGGGCAATTTCAGTTGTAATCGAGTCATGATTACATCAAAATTTCTACTTATCGAACATTGGCGTCTGCTTCATATTAAACTTGATTCAATGATTTGAATCAACTTATTGAATACCTAAATACTCTACAGAAATAATAATTTATTTATTTAAAATAATTTAAGGGTTTCTCTGAGCCTATCAGAATCAAAATCATATTATTTGTGAAGGATCCAAAATATCTATAGGATAGAATAAACTTTAGTTTTATGGATAATTCAGCTCTGTGAATGTGAAAAGAGCAGCGTTTTAAAATTCAAGGTTTCAGCTCCTATTCTTGTTTCGTTTTGGTTCTTTTTTTAAATCGATTTTTTATAATAATAATTAACAGTTGAAAAATATGTATCAACTGTAATTTTGCCTCATAGGTCGCTACACAAATATAATGAGCAAAACAGGTAAAGAAACTTTGTTAAGGTATTATACATTACTTGCTAAAAATTCGATTTAGCATACACCGTTCTATAACAACATCAAACCTTGACATCATTTAATATAAAACAATGAAAAAGTAAAAGAGATGGAAATAAAAAAAAAAAAATTATTCCAAATATTCTTAAATAGGTTTATAACTGTTTAACTGTAAGAAACTGTTTATCACTAGATAAGATATAACTTATAAGCTTTTGAACTTCTTTTTTTGTGTGTCACAAACCACCCTATTAACTTATCTTTTGTTCGATTAATAACAAATAAAATCCTTTGAAATATATAGGGGAATTTTAAGTAATGTTATGAATTTTAAAAAAAAAAGGTATTTTATTTTTCATTACATATCATTCATCTAAATTTAATTTCTGCAAAATTTTTAATCAAATCTTTTGTATTGGAAGAGAACAATAACATTCTTCTCTACAGAAATAATCAACCAGCTTATTATAACTGTTTTTACAGGATTCAAAGACGAGTGTGTTAATAACCTTCCATCAACTAAATTTTTGAAAAGTCTTTTCTCGTGTCGTGAATGAAATACTCGAAGAAAATTAAAAAATATTGTTAAAACCTGAATAAAATTTTTAACAAATAAAAGGTTAAAAAAAATGAATTATTTGAAGAAGGGAAAGAGAAAAAGTCAATACATAAAATTCGTCTTTATAATTTACAAGACAGTATTAGACTTGAACATATGTTTTACAATTAATTGAAATATGATTATCAGGACCATTTAAATATTTGTTTCAAAATGCTTTTGTGTTGAAGCAATATCTATTCAGTAAATGATTTAAATGCTGCTTCAACGATAACTATTCTTTGCAGTTTCTTAAAAGAATAGAAAATGTTTGCCTCTGTTTTACTCTAAATTTTTTCCTCTATAAAATAATTAAATAACAGATGTGGTTTAAAAAGTATATATGATTTCCTCTCCTCCTATTTTTCAGAAAAAATTATACTTTTCCTTAAATACTGATCTGCAAGAAGGTGCTAGAGTTTTTTCATTGATTATAAAAGTTTTTAAAGAATCCCGGGACTCAAATCTACTATTGGATCTCTTAAACACATTTTGTTTGGAAACCGAAGCACGTTTGAGGTTTCTGTGAAAGCAGTATATGAAAATTTTAATTATTTAAATGATTTAATAAGTATTATAAAAACAAAGAAATTTCATTCGTGGAGTTTGTGGCCCAATGCAAGCCTTATTCAAAGCAGCAATAACATAGTAAGCAAAATTTTTCATGAGAAATTCTTCAATTCAATTTGTGTCCTGTTAAAGAACGGACTTCATTTTGATTACAGTGAAGATGTTTTCATTGATTATCGTAAACAGCTTGACAGGAGTTGGTAAGTATTTGAAAATATAATGCTTTTTCATTACATAGCGAAAAATTATTTATATTAATTCTTAGT
>BMAW01053920.1:35451-112468 GCA_019974015.1 Nephila pilipes
CGTGATGTGGAAGTTTGGAAAGGGAGGTGCCAACTCAGGCGTCATCCACATCACTTGACCGAGGTTCAAAATTACGAGTTCCGTCGCAAATAGCCCTCGTGTTGCTTCTAGAGTGATGCTATTAAAGAATCGCACCATGTTAAAAATATCACTT
This sequence comes from Nephila pilipes, assembly GCA_019974015.1. Taxonomy (NCBI): domain Eukaryota; kingdom Metazoa; phylum Arthropoda; class Arachnida; order Araneae; family Nephilidae; genus Nephila; species Nephila pilipes. The sequence goes on from BMAW01053920.1 coordinate 35,606, forward strand.
TCCATTGGTAAATGATTTCATGAGTGATTAACAAAAGTTAGTAATAATCTAAATAACGAATTTACATTATTCTTTAATTTTTATATATCAGTTATTTTAAATGTTCAATTAGTTTTCTGTTGAAAATATAAGCATCAGCTCTTAATCGGGCGAAGAAACAGCTATATTAGAGGGGGAAAAAAAATTATAGTTAATTCAGAGAAAAATCAGCTGATAGTTAAATTTTGTATAGTATATTTAATTTATATATTGCACTCAAGTATAATAATTTGTTATGCATATATTGTCTCGTAGATATTAATATTCGTGACCTATTATGACAATTTTGAAACTGAGCAATAACTTTCAAATGATTCATATGCATAGTTAATTAAAATACGATGCCTTTCATGGCTATTTTTAAATCATGTACGGTATACCTTTTAGCTGGTTTCAGTGTATGTATTCCAAACACAACATCATATATTTAATTTTATTTGTATTATTGCTAAAGTAATCGTTTTAAAGAACAAAAAGAAAAATAATTGTTTCATCAGTAGTTGTATTTAGTGTTAGATGGGAGTACATTTCATGTGATTTTTTCTCAATAACTGTCGTAGATACCGAGGGATAAATAAATAAATAAAAAAAAAAAATCAATACATTGGTATTCGTTAGTTGTTAAATCGAAATGGAATGTACCAGACTTGTTTCTCTTTGTTATTTACGTATTAATCATAGTTCTCTTGCCAAAAATAAAATAGTTTTGGTAAAATCTTTTTAATACAACTAATTAAAGATTTTACCGAGTTTAAGTAATTACTTATAAAAAATAATTTGAAAGCACAAAATAAAAGTCCCCCCCTCTCTCTTTTTTTGTCAATAAAATCATTTTCTGTTGAAATAAGTTTTTAGCCACCCAAGGGGGCTATTGTTTCAGGTAGGCTTTAAATTGGTGTACCAGATCACTTTTCAAATTCTTAATAGGTAAATTCGATTTCTTATAACCATGTTCTATGTTCTGATTTTATGGTTCTGTCCATAGACTTAATATTAAATTTTTCTATGTTCTTTTATATTCCATTCAACAATTTACCTTTCATTTTAAGTACATTTAGCTTAAATATATTCACTTTAATAATTTATCATTTGCTTTAATTTTAATATCGGAAAAAGTATATTATTGTCTATTTCAATATTTCATCATTTCCTGTAATTCTAGTACTTAAATGAGTAATTTAATAAGTACAGGGTGTGTCCCAAAAGTAAGTTGAATAAAAAAAGTGAAAAACTGAGCACCTTGGGTGTTTAAATTTGTTCTTTGCAAAACTTTGCATAGAACTTTTTTCTTTTCTTTTTGTTTAAAAAATTTTAATGTCATTCATGTACAGCTTGCAATTTTTTTGAAACATTCAAAGAACTATTTTAAGTTCTCCATTCATTAAAGAAAGTACAAACATTATTGGCAGTTCATTGGGTCACAATGGCTATTCTAATTCTACGTTTTCACTTAGCCTATAACATTTTAAACCGTTGTATGTGTAAAATGTTGAAATTATCGAACTATACATTTAATAAACAAATATTTTTCAGGAGACCATCGGAGGGTTTATTCGTAGAATCAAATGGAAGAAGTAATCACCGGTTCTTTCTGATCATGTTGACCTACCATGTGTTATACGAATTTTATTTCGATGAAGATTGTGGGAGTCTGATCGCTCTACAACTATCGTGGAGATCCATTTCCGATGCGTTTGTCACTAGGGATGAAATGATTGGTTCTTTGTAGAGATTCAGCCGAAACAACATGTTCACGAATAAAAGAATTTAAATGATTTTGTTAATGTGAATGTGATCCATCCAGAGATTACTGTCCCGGGCCCAAGATCGTTGCAGTATCTATGTCGATGTTCCTTGCGACAAAGGTTAGAAGACAACCATCAACTACCAGAGGGTACTCAGAATCTAGGTTTACCTAAGGTTTTGAAAGAGTATATCGACTTGGAAACGTAGTGAGCCGAAACTTCTGATTTTATGTCATTCCAGAACAACTATTAACATTCAAGAATACTGTTATGAATCATGCTGCATAAGTATTTCAATTTCTCAAGAAACCTTGTAATTCTGCGAATTTCTCGGTCATGTGAAATTGAATATAATTGGGATTTTAGACAATTGTTTTAAAGAGTTAATAAATATTATGAAGCATTTTTTATTTGATGAAATGTTTAATCACAATATATGTACAGATAACATGGCGAGCGACACACACTGAAAACACTTTTGATAAAACAAATGGGTTGATAAAACATCTTGCATTAATTGTTACAACAAAGTCGGTTGTTTCAATACTCCCTCCTGTTGTATTATTACTTAAATTTACAAATTAGGTACATAATTACCTGCTTACTTAAACGCTTAATGCATTTACAATATAAGGACAGAGAGACTGATTATTACATAAAAAATAAATTGTAAATTAAATATTAAAATCGCATTCTAGATTATCATTAATATTCGTTGATTTCGTAAAGTCGATTTTTATTTAGTAATATTCTTAGATTTTTTTTTATCTTTCGATTGGTGTGTTTTATATATGATTAACAGAACTTGAAAGAAGTAAAACTGAAAAATATAAACAAAAGATACATCTAATCTTTGTTTCAGCCTATGTATAAAACGTTTTCTCTTGGTACGCTGCGACAGAAAAATGCAGAAACAGATTGGTTGCTGAACAGGACATTAGCTTGCAGATTTCATCAATTATTCCATGAGTTAAAATACTTTGAAATAAGAAAACAATCACAGCCAAGTCATTAATTTTTTTCTTTTTCGTTTTTTTGTTTTTATTTAAAATATTGTTGCTTTTATTTATTGAGAGGTTGTTTAGGAAAAACTCATTTCTACCTTTCCATTCATTATCTTATCAAGAAGTTTGTGTTATGATAATAAAAAAAAAGATGCAGTTATAATTTTGTTATTTTGAGTAGGATAAAGCTTTGATATCCTATTTTTTCTGCACTTTGATCAAGAGGTTCCTTCAAGAAAAAGGTAAGCTCAAAGGGTTCCCAAGGTGTAAAAGGTTGAATACCCCTGTTATAGATATTGTTTCACTATAAACAAAAATTGAGTTAAGGTAATGGTCTTAAAACTTTTGTTCTCAGTATGATAGTAATTCAAATAAAATCTTGTAAAAAAAGTAAATGAGAAATGTATGTATATATATATATATATATATATACAGAGAGAGAGAGAAATTTAAAATAAATATATATTATAATCTGTGTCTTTTCGTTATAATAATTAAACTCCTAATAAAAGCAAGTGCCTTGATATAAATTTTCTTTCCTATTGGGGCAATTTGAGTTGGGTGCAAAATTATCAAAAAAATTCAGATAATTATTTCAGTTAATACAACCGCATACTGACATACATTACAGCAATTTGTTCTGACCAAGTATCAGCTTTATAGCCACCCAAAGGGAATTTATTTTAGTTGAATCAATTTTGGCGAACCAGATCACTTTTCAATTTTCAATCGTTTGCTTCAAATTTAACTACATTTAGCTTAAATATATTCAATTTAATAATTTATCGTTTTCTTTAATTTTAATATCGTAATAGCTTATTGTTTTCCATTTCTCAATATTTCTTCGTTTTCTTTAATTCTTATATTTAATTGAGTAATTTAATAATAACTACAAAAAAAGAAAGAAAGAAAGAAAGCGCACCTTGGGCGGCTAAATCGTGCTCTGCAAAACTTTGCATAGAACTTTTTACTATATAAAAATTTATTTTTATATAATTAATCAGTGTGCACAAAATTTGGAATATTTCCTATTCAGTATCAGATGAAAATATTTCTCTAGCATTGTCGATCTTTTACAATTCTAGTGATACGATTTTTAAAACGTCAAATAGGAGAAACGGGCTCCCGCCCCCCTCCCTACTGGGGACGTAAAAGGACGACACAGATCAAATTACTCTCGTTTTCTCTAGTTTTGAAGGGGGGGACATAGGGGAAGAATGCTGCGGCGATTGCAGGTGGCGAAACAAGTCGCAAATATTCATTACCTTGTGACGTCATTTTCAAAGTTCATGATAGCTGTGAAAACATAAATATAAGAAAATGGAAAAAATTAATAATATTGTTAAATTGAAAAATATTGTTAACCCTTAGTAAAATTTTTAAAAAGTAAAAGGTTAAGAAAAATGAATTATTTTGAAGGAGGGAAAGTAAAAAAATTGACACATAAAATTCGTCTTTTTAACTTACAAGACAATATAAAGACTTGAACATATTATGTTTTACAATTGATTGAAATACGATTAACAGGACCATTTAAATATTTGTTTCAAAATGCTTTTGTGTTCAAGGAATATTCTATTCAGTAAAAGATTAAAATGCTGCTTCGACGATAACTATTCTTTGCAGTTTCTTAAGAGAACACAAAATGTTTGCCCCTCCATTTTATTCTAAATTTTTCCTCTATAGAATAATTAAATAATAGGTGTGGTTTAAAAAGTATAAATATATATATGTGTGTGTATGTGTGTATATATATATCTTTACACAAAAACACTCACATATATATATATGATTTCCTATCCTCCTATTCCTTAGAAAAAATTATACTTTTCCTTAAATATCTGAAATAATTTAATTAGAAACGCAGAAAGCATTAGAATATGTTAAAGTTGTTATGTTCACTATACAGCACCAAATATACCTAGGAAGATTTTTAAAAAAACTTAACACATGCCCATTAGAAAAAAAAAAATCTACATTAAATTAAAATTTTTAAAAACTTACACTGAGGTTTTTGAAAGTCTAAGTATTAGAAAAGATTTGAAGAAAGATACGGATTAGAAAAGATATGAACACGTAAAAATTTGCTGTATTTATACATTATATCTATTTTGCAAAAAAATTTATATTTATGCTTGATCAGTAGAGGAAAACAAGCTATTGATTGGAGTTCCACACAATTTTATTCAAACATTGTTTACCATCTAAGTAAAAATTCTAAATTTGTTAAAATCATTATACAATAGTTAAAAAATATCCTTGACTACAACAATACAAATTGAGAAAAAGTATGTACGAATCTGTATTTTGTTTGTTATTTTTGAAGAAAATGCTTTTAAAATTCTCTCACAGAATTAATCCTAGATAACATCATTTGTAAGAAAAGTGTATATAGATTACATTAACAGTCAAATGACGTTGATTCAAATATTGTTAACTTGAATTCAGCATGAAGAAAATGTAACTCAACTATTTAAGAAAATAATAAATAACATTTTGCAAAATGCCAATCAAATTTGACATCTGTTGAAATTTAAAAAAAAAAAAATTACGAAAAACAGAAAGCAGATAACAAAATTTTTATACCATCTATTTCTTCTATAATACCTCAAAATTAAATGAGGTAAGTTTATAGGTTTTTTTCATTGAAATCAACATTTCAAATAAATCAGTTTTTCAATATTTTTCGGTTTTACTTTCATATTTGAAAAATTATAAAATAAAAGTAATAGTTATTTAGAATTATAATAATAAACTAAAGAAAAATAGAGAGAAAAACAAAATCTCACTTGTAGAAATTCAGTCTCTATTTTTCGATACTATTCCCAAAAATTGATAAGAGAGAAGGTGAAGTTTTATGGCGCGAGGCCAGATACAGTTGTGCTGCTCCAAACAAGATATGATCTAGATGTTTGAAAAATGGAAAAAAAAAAATTTGGCATGAAAGAATCGAGAATAGAGAAAGATCGCTAGCGTATCCCGAGGGTGCGTCACTCGTATATACCAAAGACAATAAACCCCATGGGAGAAAAAAAATAGAACAGCACCTTACTTCGAGGTCATGATCACAAATTGATTAGTTCTATGGCTTTCAATTATGATAAAATAATATGTTTTCAAAACTTTGATAATTATCAACTACTTAAAATATTAAAACTGTAATTTCTTTATAAAATGGAATGTAGTAAATATCCTTTTGCAGCGTGTGTGACATCTCCCCCTCCTTTCTGAAGCATAAATTCTCTTTAAATTTCTTTAACAGCATATAAAATATTCTAAAAATGTTGTAAAATTTTTTAAAAAGTAAAACAAGCTCGAAAATGGTTATAAGAATATATTTATTGAAAATACAATCAATATAAAGGATATAATCGTATTTGAAACTTTTTAATGCAGTTGAATTCGAAACTGATGTAAATAATTAATTTTTCAAATATTCATTTAATACAAAATGTGTAATTGTATTTGGAACTTTTCCATGAAAGAATGTATTTTTTAAATGCTATCAATTATATATATATATATATGTGAAAAAGGAATTTCTTATGCAACGGAGCTCGAAACTGAAGTAAAGAATTCATTTTTTAAAATGCAGTTATTTGAAAAGGTCGGTGGTTTTATTAACGTCGCACCAGAAGCAACACGAGGGCTATTGGCGACGGACCCCGTGATTTTGAACCTCGGTCAAGTGACGAACATGACACCTGAACTGGCACCCCCTCTCCTAACTTCCACACCACGCCAACAGGGGGGCATTTGAGTTCCGACAGATTAAACGTGCATCAGCTCCGGCTACACGGCGAGTCTTTAGTGGCATCAAGGCTCGACTCAATGAAAACTGCAAGTCACGACTATGACCACTAGGCTAGTGCGGCCACATTATAAATGGTTAATTGTATTTAGAACTTTCTTTTTTATGATGATTAGGAAAAAGCCATATCTACCTCTTTAAAACGCCCTCATGTACGACGTAGATTCTATTAAGCAATTCGCTTTTTAACATTAAAGCCATTAATGTTCTCAGCAGCGATCATAAAACCAAACTGATGGAAATAGCTCTCACTAAGATTCTTCCTCCCCACGTTTGCAACATCACAAACGCTAATTGGCTCAAATATCAAGAATTTCTCTATAATAATCTCCCAGGAAAGTTGGAAATTAACAATATCAATGATCGTGAAGTTATTAATGCACTCATGAACTACATCAAAATTGCAATTAACTTAGCCACCACCTCAAAAAATATCCCCACACCGCATCTCAGACTCCTTTCACATATCCGCAACCTAATTAAAAATAAAAACAGAATAAGAAAGTGGCAATAAACTCATTTCCCCCCTTTCAAAAAATAACTTAAAAATTGTTATAGGCTTTATTTTTTTAACAAGATGCAAGCAAAATCATCTACTTATCCTGGGTGTAATTAATATAAATTGTTTCGCATTTTAATGAAAGGCTTCTTTCGTTTTATCTTACCATTAGTCAAAATCCCAAAAGAATATTTTAGAAAGACTAAGAAAATAAAATATATGTATTTTCAACAATTTTGTTCACTAATACAAGGGAATGAAAAATGTTCAAACAATTATTTTCAAATCCTATTTACATGAATTAGATTAGTTAAACTAAAATAAAAGTCTGCATTAGTTTGAGGTTGAGTGAAATTTAATTTAATACAAAATATTACAACTGAATATAACAGATTCAGGGCCAAATAGTAGTCATCAAGATGATGCTTTTGTAACTCAACAAAACAATTTTAATCTGTTTTCATAATAAACTTTTCTGTTTGGATGTAAAATGTAAAGAATTTTCATTTTTATATGCTTACAATTATTCTTACTCTATATTGTCCTATGAAATGTTATGTGTATGTTGCATTTACTTTTATTTTTTACACAAATATGTGTATCAAGAAATACACAATCATGTATTTGAAAAAAATTGGCTAATTTTCTTCCTGACTCTTTTATTAGTAAACATATTTAAAATACTTAATACTTATTTTAAAATTCTCACTATTTAATAATCATAAATTATTTTTAAAATTGAAAAAAAAAAAATATCTATATATTATGAGTTAGGATAAATATCACACAATACTATATACTTTTGCCACACTGTGTCTATATGTTTACCATAATGGGTTCTTATAATTCAGAATTATAAAAACTTACTGTTTCTTACACTAAATTGAAAGTTTAATTAGGATTTAAACATATATATAAAATGTGATACATATTATGCAAAAAATATTTAACATAAATAAAAATAACATTAAATATAAATTAACAAAAGCACAAGTTTTGCTTTTATTATTATTAAATGATTATTACACATGACAATTTGTATAAAAATATATTTTCTTAAGTATTGAATACTTAATTTCATTTGAAAAAGCTAACAAGATTTCCAAGTTCACTGAAGATCAATCAAACAAAGTTGTACATGATTTTTTTAAAATGTTATACTTTCCTATTTTCAGCTTAAAATGCTCGTATTTACAATTTCATTTTCGTTCATTCAATTTCATTTCGTATTTTATTTAATTCGCTTTCATTAAATATATAATGTTTCTGATGAATATTACATTCAAACATATTAATATAAAAATTTAAGACTTTTTGAAAATTTAATCAATTCTTAATTGAATAAGGTATTGTTCAGATGGCAAGGTGTTACTCTTTAAAAGAATATTATAATCTTTTTTTTTTTGTTATGACCGGATGAATTGAAAATTTTTGCATTATATCAACAAGACAGACGAATCGGGGATTTGCTATTTGTTTCTTTATTGAAATTATTTAGAAAATAGCCAATAGTTCATAAGTAGTTGGATATGATAACCTAGAAAACTCTGATAGTCTACACTTTGTAGGAATAAACACTGCCATTCCAAAGTAGCATTACACGTCCGGTCTAAATCGTTCCTATTATCTACATCACTTGTGAATTTCCGAGGTCTTTCAAAACAAAATAGAGGGAAGGGTCGAAAGACGCAGACATGTTATGATTCAATGCCGGAGACATCATAGAAGGGGGAAAGAAGGAAGTAGGATTTTTTTCTGTTTCGTCATCAGAAATTTCAGTCACTGTTGAGCGATTTAGAGTTTAAAGCTTGCAATTCATTTAAATTCTATAAAGATTGAAAAAGTCTAAAAAGGAGTTCTTCATTGCTACCGTTAATATCTAGACCTAGTACATTTAATACACAAACTAAATCATTTATAGAAAAAGAATCGATTATTAATTTCTTGCAATTTTCAACATTGAAATCAATGGAAAATGAGAAAAAACTTCTCATTTTTTTTTTTTGTATTATGATCAAATACATCATGTAATAAAATTATTGAACTTTGAAAGGAAAATTTAAAAGTGCTTAAGATTTGATGCTGCATTTTTATTGTTCCCCATCTTGTAAAAACAAGAGTGTAAGCAATCTAGAGAGTAAAATCATTGCACATCCAAATAACATTTATTTCCAACGCAACTCATGTTCGAACTGAAGTTCAGTTGGTCAATTCGAAATACTTGAATTGTGATCACTATCTTTCAAAGGATTTTAATCAATGTCTCGATCCATCTAACTCGGGTGGCCAAACTAGGGCGTTTTCGCCAAACCTGTCGCATTGGATGATTACCTTTAGTGCTAGTCAGTTCTGAAAGAAGCTATCATGTTGTCGAGTTTTGAAGCAGAGTTTTTGCGAGAACGTTTTGTGTGATACAATGTATATTACTCTGATTTATTTGTTCTTTTTTTTTAAATTTGTTAGCGTTTTGTACTTTTCTGTATCTTTAAATAACCTTTATCTATTACAATGCGAAATAAAATGACCAAAAAGAAGTGCAGAAACTGATAGTAGGCGTTAATTTAATAAACAGTGGGAAAATAAATTATTATTTATAGTAAATTCATCAGGAAAACCTTTTTGCATTGTTTTTGAAAGTATTTTTTCACATATTAGAGAACACATGATCTTAATAGACATATAAAATACAATATCAGATTCGGTTAGAAGAAAAAATGAAGTTTGTTCTTAGGTCTGAGAGATGCGTGAAGAATAGGTGACTAAGAAAAAGGACGACATCAGAAGACGTCGAAATATATATATATGATAAAGTAAGTAGTGAAGACTGAGAATGAGAGAAGTTTATGTTCTATAATAGATATGTTTTACATATAATAATTAAAAATTTATTATGTCTATAAACATACTTCTATTAAAAAGGTCGTTCAACATAATCCAGACCTTTTGTGTGACTGAACAATGGAATTTACACTTACTCCAGAAGTAGTTTGAAATCATAAGAATACGTTAAAATTAAGACAATGCAATAGCTAGATTAAAAGTTAATTGCTTGATGGATAGAGAGAAATTTAAGGAATGAAGTTACAATTTATTAAAGGTACCAAATTTTAAGGTTCTATTGTCGTGAGATATTGAGCTTTCTTTCGGTACTTCTATCGGCTTTATACTGATCATGATCACTACTGTGTTTATTTAGAAACGAATATAAGTCTTTGTTTTATAAAAACGTAATTGAATTAATTATTCTAAAAATAAATGTTGAGTGTCTTTACCAGCGGCGTTCCCAGAAATCGATTTTGGAGGATGCATATCATCATCGCCATGAAAGATGCAGTGCTTCATCTTAGATTTACCACTTGGTGAAAATTAAAGAACACCAAGAAAATTAAAGAACCTATGACAATATTGTTTCTCACATTTAAAACTGATCAAGGATTGATATAGTTTTTATCAAATAACAAAATAAAGATCATTTAATAAAAGTAATAAAGATATCCGAACAAAAATTACTGCTTGCCAGAATCTTTGGAATCCAACAAGGTTGAAAATCATTTAATGATTGTGAAAAAAAAAACATATTTTATAGGGATGCACTTCCTGTCTTGGTCTTTAAACATTGACTCAGAAGAACTCATCGAAGACAGTAAAGACTTTTCTGTTCTTTTCTCAGGAATTGGTTTTAGATGGAATCATTTTTTCTCTTATTGATGAAAAAATTTAAGCATGAGGGGAAAAAGCTTATTTTTTTAAAGCTGTGAACGTTTTTTACTATATAATAAAAGATTTATCCTGAAATATTTCTATTGTGTGAAAAAACTTGGGGATGCATATGTCCCTTTGCCTTCCCCCGGGTACGCCACTGATCTTTACAAACGTTTCTGACAAATGTTTAAGTAAATCAAGACACATTTTTTTGCAGGGCAATTATTGGGGGAGATGGGGACCGGATTTGGTTGTCCAATCGTGACGCAGCAGTCTGCAACATTCTACAGAACAACCACTCTGTGGTCTCAGACAACTAAATATCTAGGAATAATCCTAGATAAAATGCTTCCACGGAAACTTCACTTTTATAAGCACGTGAAAGGTTTCGACGCCTATCTCATGAATTTACCCCTTTGTTTGAGAACTCAACAATGGATCTCATACAAAGTGCTTATTTACACCTCTGTTATGCGCCCTATCTTAACTTATGCATTTCCGGTGTGGCCCTACGCTAGTAAATCTAATATTTAATTTGAAAATACATAAAGTTCCATTATCCTAATGATTGCTAAAGCCGGGTGGTTTATACGTAAAAAAGAAATTTTAAGAACCCACAAATTAACATTCTTCAGAAAACATATTCAAAAATTATCTTTAAACTTCTTTAATTTTTTATATATAAGTCAAAGTGGCAGCAACAAAATTAAAAACCTCGAAATCTACCCACTTTATCACAAAATATTTAAAGGCAAAGACAAATCCTCTGGGACTCCTATGAACTCCCTTAAAAATCTCTTTTGAATTTTTACTATGAATTTGCTTGATTTTTAAATTAACACTCCCTATTTTAAAATCAATCCTTATCTAAGTTTATAAACTAAATCGAACCACGTCGGACATGCTCCACCCACCTTACTTATACAAATTTAACTCACAACAAGGACAACCAATAGCAGTCGAATTATCCATACCCCTCCGACCTATAGGAAAGCAGCTGCTCAACACTAGCCTTCCAATCCATTATACACCAAAACTGCATCTTAGCAGCCTTCGTCCCTCACTTCACCAATAGCAATTTAGCACTACTCCAGCAACAACCAATACCAAACCAGCCTCTCCGAATACTCTATACAGCAAATTCTAAATCCATTTTCCCCAAGCTACTTCAGTTTTCCAAGGTCCGGTTAATATAGCTATTAACGCTCCTGGCTCAAGTGATGGGGTATCGAATTCATTTCTATCTATTGATCAATTTCAAGTAACTAAAAGTCATGCGGGCGGCATGTAGACGCGTTAGTTTTTTCTTCACCTAATATACTTCGTTGTAAGTGTATTGTTAACTGTAATTGTTTCAGAGCACTAATAATGTTCATAGAGAGGTTTTGGTATATAACTAATATTCTTCCGTATCCAGCAGATTATTTTACCTCTTATGTAATAGCAAATATACGAAAATTCCCACCAACTTGAGAGTACAACAATTTTTCGTTTCATTTTACCACTACTACGGTTTCGATTAAGATAAGGGTAATTTGACTGTAAGAATCTAAAATAGATGAGTAATCATTAACACAAAATAATAAAAATTTGTAACAAAAGTCGATATTTTTTCTTGAATATTAATTTTTCTGACACAAAATAAAAGCATAAATTATCAGTATAACTTGAATAAATTTATTTTTCTTGTTCTATGAAAGCTGAATATTTAGCTTTAAGTACACCAAGATTAATGGCATGACAAATATTATTGTACTATCTATCGTCTGTTGCAATATTTCTATTTTTGTTGGAAGGAGGGGAAATGGTTCATTGATTCAATGCTACTATTTACAGTTCATTTGCGATTATAGTGGTACATTATCACTATAACCACGCATAGTTAGAAATTTCAAAATTATGTTGATATTTTTAGTAAATTTTTGTTACATGCGGCATATGTTGGGCAGCAAAAATATTCCTTTTTGGCAGCGTGCGGTCTACAAGCCGAGAGTTTGACATGCTTACTCAACTGTAGGCGTCCTCGACCTTTCACGCTCGAGGGCCACATCAATAAAGCTGAAAAGATCCGCGAGTTACACCTCTATCAAAAAAATAGTGTAGTCAGAAAATTTATATTAAAAAGTGAGGTTTGTTTTACAAGACTGCAATTGATTCTAAGGGAAGAGATGGTGTTACAGATTTGTGTGTGTATTTGTATACTTTAAATTTTTTTTAATTATGAAAAATAAAGGTGATGGATGGTACAAAATACATCTGCAATTTAAAAAAAAAAAAATAAACTTACATAAATGGCGGAAGATGGTAGTTATTTTAGTCTTGCCTGTGATTAAGTCCATTACACCGAATGAAATCATCAGTCATCACATGCTCAAAGTTTGAGGATTTCTTGCACACATTTTCCAGATGGATGATACAGTGGAAAGTCATCATAGTATTATTTTCACTTGCCTTCACATCAGATTTGAGTAATGTGGTTACTCTTATTTTCTTTCCGGCCATAGACTCCACCATCTGTGGTTATAGCAGATATATTGCTGAAGTTGAACTCACATTGATCCAAAGTTTGTGTCAGACTCTAATAAAAATCTGTTCTTCGTGCTGCAACTTTGTGCAGCGACACTGTCTGATTCCTTACAATTGTGAAGTCTCTATCAACGCTTCACAATTGTAGAGGAATTAGACAGTGTCGTCTTTTACAAACTCATCATCAAAGCAACGGATAAAAATGTCAACTTGTGCAGAAAATGTTGCATCTGTTGATTCATCAATCGCTGCAGAATGAAACTCAAATTTTTTGCATTTGCATTTTAATTTATTGAATATATCTATTTTGCGAGATTCTCCACGCGTCTCGGCTATTGTCACACCTGACAAGCTAATGTTCGAGATGGCTTGAGCTTGTAATGGACAAAGCACTTCAACTGTACTCTGAAGACATTCTTTAACGAAATCTTCATCAGCAAAGGGTTTTCCACGCTTAGCAATTTTTCTTGATCTCATGTAGCTTCCACGAACATTATTTTCAGATTCTTTATTCACTCTGGTGAAAAAAAAGATTGCTGACAATTTAGCTTTGATTTTAATTTATTCACCTCATCACTTCGAAAATGACCTTCTTCTAATGTGGAATGTTTCCCACTATGCCTAATATCATAATGTGTCTTAAAGTTGTATTCTTTCATCATAGTTACGCTCTAGTTGTAAATAAGGCATACTGTCTTACTCTTATGTTCAACAAAAAAAATAAAGATCTGACCACTTCTCTTGAAAAAATCGTTCTTTCCCCCTGCAATGTTTCTTTTGTTATCGCGGCTTGCCATTGTGCACCCATTCAGAGACCATAAATGCTTCTAAATTTCAGAATGTGGAATGAGTGTGAGTAATCTAGCTTAAAAACAAAAGAACGAAACCTGCATATCGCCAACCAAACAGGGTGTTTACAACCACCTGCTCCTTTGACAACTGACTACAATATTAGGAGAAATAGAATTCTTGTTCTTTTATCCCCATCCCACCCCTCTATAGTAAAGGCTTGCTCAAGGTCACATTAGGCGAAATATTGATATCTGTTGCAAACCTGTTAGAGATAGAATTCTTTTCATCTATCCCCCCTCTCCCTCTATAGTAGTGGTATGCTCAAGGTCACCTTGGGCAAATGATTGACATCTGTCGCAAACCTGTTAGAGATAAGAGCCCACCCTTTTTACGGAAATATCTGAGATTTTATGCAAGTCTTATTATTAAAGATACAGTAAAATTTTTAAAATTCGTCATTTTCAGAAAATTCTACCTCAAATGGCAAGCATGTCAATGAAATGTTTTAAAAACCGAGAATAACAAGATTTTATTTTTTTACGACAATAAGCTGGAAAGGCATTTTTTCTTGAAATTGCCTCAAATTCAAATGTGAGGCTATTAAAATCGCTTCAGCGGGCCACGGGTTGAAGAGTCCTTCTTTAATGCATTCCTAATACAAGCAAATTACAAAATATATGTGAGAATGTATCATATATTTTATAAGTATTAATATTTTGCTATATAAATATATAAGAAAAAAAAGAGACACAACTGGATAAATAATTTAAACCTTAAATATCTTTTAAAGAGTATCTGAAAAGTAAAAATTAGTATTTTTAGATCATTCATCTAATCTTAATCTATATCTAAGTGGAAATTAATGAAATCAAACTCTCTTGAATTCTAAATACATTTAATAAAATCCATCAGTGTATGAGACGCTATCCATACAGTAAAAGACCACCAGCACACACACAATTACATTTAACTACATAAAACAAACTCTTATCAAACTTACTGATATTTCAGCAACCATTTGAAAGTGTGTTGAAAGAGTATTTGAAAATTCGCTTGTTAAATTATAAACGGTATCTTAACCACTGCACGCGAAATTTTTTTTAAAATAAAATTAATACATTATTTAAAAAGATGAAATGTAAGATAAAAATTAAATAAAAAGTAAGATAAAAATTGACTTTACTATAAATAATCATCAAGATTATTAGATAATAATTACATAATTCGAGAAAAAGGTGTGACGTTTTTTTAAGGCTAACGTTTACAAGCTGTTGTTCTCTTCGAGAAGTGAGTAATATTCATAAAATAAAATTATTTCAAAAATTTTAATATCATTTCAAATTTCATTCACATTTTTTTCCCACTCGAAGAAGTGTAAGATTAAATTAAAAGGACATTGTACAAATATATATTGTTTTTTAAATATATATCTGTACAAAGAGTTTAAAAAAATAAATTATAAAAAAGGAACAATTGGGTAAAAGAATGCTTCAATAAATATTTTGATCATTCCAGTCAAAATTCTATATCTTACTCTAATGTATATTTGACCAAGTAGTCATGGTGAACTTGAGGCTTACATTGTTGATTCAGTCGAATCGTTGGTATTCAAGTTCTGATTCCAAGAAAAACCCTCCTTGTAGCGATGTTGCTGCATGTTAAATCTACTTGAGCTCAAAGTCCTTATGATGGCGTGGTGTGGAAGTTAAGAGAGTAGGGTGTAGGTATTCTCCTCAACACTTGAAAGAACCATGCTCAATTGCTCTCGTATTGCTTCTGAGTGTGACGTAAACAAGTTGTTGGCATATTCAGGTGAAATTTCCTTTTTGGTTTTGTGGTGAAATTTTGCTTTTATTTATGTTAGATCGAGGGGAGGGGGAACAAATTGAATATTCCGATTATACGAAATCCGTATGTCTTCTCTTATTCTACATTGTTTCAAAAAAGAAGTGTCGTGAATCAGGAACATACATATATCAGCCTCTTTTACTTTTCTTTCGTTATTGCCAAATAGGGGGAAAGTATGTCACTTCTCTCGCCAACAATGAGCCACAAACACGCCAAAATGAGCGGTCGTCGTTCCTAGTAGGACTGAAGACTAAGATGAAATGTGATATGTCGTTTTTATTTATTTATTTTTTCAAAATTAATGTTAATGTATTTTTTTTATTTATAACAATATTAAGGTCTATTTTGAAGTGGTTCTTGACAATTACAGACGTATTCGAGAATATGCCAGAGATACTATGTAGAATCTTCGTGCATAATTTATTTTAATTATTTATATTTTTTTCATTTAGCAAGTCGTCCCATTTATTGTGAAACTACTGCAACTCTGGTTGTGTAGCCTTATTAAAATATTAGCATGGACGTCATAAAGTATAAAGAAGCCTAGATTAATTTTAGAAATAAGTTTTATGTTTCAGAAACCTTCTAAGATGTGATAAGGAAAAAAAATGTCCATCTATTTCCTGTTTCAAACGATGTTTCATAAAACTTGAAAAGTAAAAATTAATTACCAAATAAAATTTTAGTTTAAAAAGGACATGCATGATTGACAAAAAAAATGTATATTAAAATTTAGTATGGAAATATGCAAAATAATGAAGCGAACTTTTTGTTTCATAATTCAGAACCAAGTCTGAAATATAAAATTATTCAATAACTGGAGCACAAAGTTTAAATTTCTCCTGAAATTACTTAAATAATCCAAATAAATAATTCTTTTAATTCAACTTTGAATTTCCAGATAAATACTCAAAAGTATTGATATTGTAATGCAATTAGGATAGAATTATTCCTGCGCAATTTGTAATATCTGTGTAAAATAAATAAAACAATGAGAAAAATGCTTGGATTTTGAGAAACTGAATCACAATATCTCCATTATTAAATTAAATCATAACCGAGAAAATATCTGTTGTCACTTTTAATAGTTAATATTATTAATAAAGTCAAATTTTTTTTTAATAATTACATATAATTATAAAAATGTATAGATAGTAGTTAATAATTAATTATATATAATTAATAATAAATTGATTTATAAATATATTAATATATATTTAATAATAATACATATGCTATATTTCGAATTCTCAGATACCACAAGAAATTCATAAAGCAACATTGAAAACTTACTAAGCTAATGAAATCCATTCGAGAGAGGTCACGGTCACATGACAGATGCAATCACGTGTTTCTCGTCAAGGTCAAAGTTGATACCAGTCACGTGCTTGCCGTTGACTTTTACTGTTAGCTTTTTTGAAATGTCTTGTTGCTCGGTGTATGGTTGTAGCAACAGAAAACACAAAACTAGTTGTATAACGAAATCATTCTTTAGATTTCCTCAGAAAAATCAGGAACTAGTAAATAAATGGACAGAAATTATGCGAAGGAAACATTTTCAACCTACAGATTCTTCTAAGTTATGCTCGGACCATTTCGAAGATAATTGCTTTACATATCAGCAATTCACAAATCGTCGGCAACTGAGACCGGGTTCGATACGTACAATATTTAATTTTTCCAATACTAAATCTTCTAGGAAAGTTTTCGTTCATGTAATCAGCCTTCCTCTATAGAAACGTAAGTTCTCATTGAAAGCCGTTTTTCATTTATTATCCATTTTTAATTAAAATTACATCGAAAAATGTGATCTAAAATTATTTTATTTCTTTTAAATATATCAGCAGGCTGAAGTTTTTCTGAAAACTATCTTCTATCGTGTTATTGAAGCAAAATAATGTTATATGCTGGTATGCTATTCAAATTCTTATAATAACGATATTTAAAATATATTTAACCAGTTTAAAAAAAAAAATCATATTTTGGTAAAACAGCAGGACCACCAAAGGTGATCATACTTATCTTCATGATAACCTAGTTTTCATAGTTCTTAATTCGATGGGAGACTGAGACTGCGTTAGATTAGCGATTATGATCACGAGAATGTAGTCTGCAGTGTTACCTGCGAACCTCGTGTACGAGTTCTGATGCCACTGAAACTCCTGATGTTGTGGTGCTTAAAGTTCTCTCTCTAGCATGAAAGTTTGAGTGAGGGTTTTGCTCAGGAGTCGTACTCGTTTCTTGATCGGAGCTCAAAATTAGTTCCAGTAATCCTCACCACTTAAGACCGGTCGCGGGGCTGATGTACGTTAAATCTGTTCAGGTCCCAAGTCCTCCCATGGTGTGATGTGTGAAATTTGGAGAGAGAGGTGCCAACTTAGTGTCGGCCTCGTCTCTTGACCGTGGTTCAAAGTTACGTGTTCCGTCATCATTAGCCCTCGTATTGTTTTTCAGCGCGACGTAAAAAGCGTTGCCCATTACTCTTTTTATAATGTTTTACCTTTTTTCTTAATCTGTATTTTTTTAAACCTTAATAAGAATAAGGTTTTAAGTATAAATTATCTTGTGTTTAGCGCAGTATAGCCAGAATTCGCTCTTGCTCCATAAATGTTCTATTATTCACTCGCACTCAGGGACGTCTTAAGGCATGGGCCCAGGGCCTCGCCTTTGAGGAGGCTTTCTCTATTCGGCCTCAATCAGATCATGATCACAATAATTTTAATCGTCAAATGTTATTCTCGGGTATGACTGGATGAAGACAGTTACTTCTATGTTAAATATTTCTATTTACGATTGCTGAGAAACAGGGAAAATATTAGTTTTATTTCTAAAGTGAGATAGGTCCAATTTATTTATAAAAATACTGCGGTGGGAAGGACAGTCACAGACATAACTGACACTCCTTCTAATGACCTTTTATTTATTTGCACACGAGTTAAGGATCGTTCATGAATGGATAAGATATATACACTTAAGGCCCCGACAGAAGTGACAAAAACGCATTCCCTATTTTATGACAGGCGTTAGGGTTAATAAAAAGAGGGTTGGAATGACCTTGAAGGAAATCACTCCAACTGTTCTAAATCGACAATTCTTTCCTTTAAATTTAATTTCTTTGAAACAGCTAAAGGTATTTATTTTTGAATCGTATTTCTTTGAGATTTAAGATAATATGCAAATATTTATATCGCATTAAAAAAAGTAAAATAATGTGTAATTGTATTTGGTTTGTTTTTAAAATAATATCCAGTTTTAAAAAATTCTGCTCTTGCTTTCTTTCTTTTTTTTTTTTTTTTTTTTTTTTGTAAATTTATTCTCTCCCTCTGAACAACACGAAATAATCTTTTAACTGTAATAAAATTATATATAAATATTTCAATAGATTTTTTAGAATATTTTTACATTGATTAATATGCATAAGTCCGCACCTTCTCCATTTTGAATGCACTATGATCTCCCAAAAGAATTTTCGATGTGTATTGTATTTCAGAGAAATATTTTTATTTACTTCTAATTTGAAGTGTTATTTTACTCGTTTAAAATTTAAAATGACTGTCCTTTTTATTATCATTGAAACCCAAATAAAAGAGAACATTTATAAAACGAATATATTACATTACTGCAGATTGTAGTAATATAATATAAATTTAGAAAAACAATTATATAACAGGAATCCTAGGGTACGATTTGATAATTAGATAAATAAATGCTTGTACAATTTAATATTTTAACAGTAGACATCAAAAAGGTTTAAATTCTCGTCCAACACAGTACAAAATAAGAGATTTTTAGTGTATAAGATCCCTCACTAGAAATATTCTATATGCTTGTGTATGTTTAATCAGATTTTCCAGCAGAAAATTGAAATTTATTATTAAAACTTTATTTTTATACACCATTTTATTTACAAACTAATGAGAGAGTTTTCTTCTTTTTTTTTTCCCCTTGAACAAAAAAAAAACGAAATGCTACTTATAGTTACATATGTGCATATTACGTGAGATATGGCATAATGATTTTTAAAACAGTGTATTTATTTATTTATTTTTAGGAGCAAAATAACAATTCTTTTTTAATAACTCGTCCTTAAAATGTGTGTTATTAAAAAAAAATCTCTTAGTTATTTTTAGGATATTAATAAAAGGGGAGCCATCATTTTCTAAATTATTCACAATTTTTCTGTAAACCATTTTGAACCGGTTTAATAGTGGATTCTAAGCTATAACAGGTCATTTATTTTAAATTTTACTGGTCATTTATTTTTTAATAACTGATCATTTTATTTTAAAACTTCACTCATGTAGAAAATGAGTTTTTTCAATTAGTATTGATATAAAACCCTTAAGGCTCCAGTCCACACGACACTGTAGCGTAGGCTATAGATAATCCCCGCCAAAGACTTTTGCATTGAACTCCTCTTTTGTTCTCAACTTCCCAATCAAAGTCACAATAAAAAGTTTACTTCTTAAAAGCAATAAATGAGCAAAATCAAGTGGCTTGGGTCAGCCACATTCATGAACATCTGACTCTGTTACACAGGTGCGGCCGAGTTGAATCCTCTTTGTGAGGTATTGTTGACTCATGACATAGATATATATGTGAATTTAGGACCTAGCCGTGTGACGGGTGACACAGGCTTGCACGTGGGATAAACTGACATTGGCCGCTAAGAGCGAATGGTGTTGCAGGGGACAAAAACGGAGTTTGTCTTTGATTGGATAGTTCATTCAAAAATGAAAATAAATCAAAGGGGGCGTGAGATAGACCTACCCGAGGTTTTAAAAATGGAGAAAAAGAAAAAGAGGGGATTCCTGCCGAGGAGCGAGAGAGGGTTCCAACTAGAAGTTGGAGGCTATTGCCTGCTCTTGCGATTTGAGAACTAAAATTGAACTGCATTTGATATTAAGCTTTTGGTGGTATTTTAACTATGTGTTGTGTAGCTATATGTGTTTGGACTATGTGCTGTGTAGCTATATGTGTTTGGACTTTGTGCGAATAGAAACCAGACGAAAACGTCTAACTAGAATATAATCCATAGATTTGTAAAATAAAGAATTATCTTCTCTTAAGCTATGTGATGCGTTCACGTTACCGATTCATTCCACGCATTATGGGGTCACGACGTTACAACACCAAGATATCTTGAGTGTAACGTTAATCGTATGGAAATTCGTACTTTTCTATTACGTCTAGTGTATTGCTTTTAATTGCATGGAATAAAATGTATTCGAAAGAGCCAACAAAAATAAATGCATCCTCTGGTTTTTGATTAAAAAAAAAATTGCAAGTATTTTTAAATATTTTCATGAGCCTGGATTGCTTAATTTATGATCAATTACAGGTAGCGGATACTCGAATATCTGAAAGGAAATGTCCTTTATAAAGGAGTATCAAAGTGTTCACAAGCGTATAATACAACGCAGTGTTAGGGTAACTTTCCTGAAGGAAATAGCGATACCGACACAATGTTTGAAAACAGCCGCAGACAGAAATGAAATTTAAAATCGAAACCTTTTTACCAATAATGGACTCTCGGCAATATACAAACGCGTAGTAAAAAATATGAGGAGCTTTTGAAATCAGTCTTAAGACGACCCTGCTCACACTCACCTCGAGTTTCGTAGTAACTTCCAATTAAAGCTCCCGTCTACCCGCCATTTTGATTTCATCAGCTTAATGTTAATCCTATGGAATTTCGACTTGAATTTTCCCATCTTTACTATTTGATCTATTTGAATGTAATAAAGTGCATCTGAAAGACCAAAAAATAATGAATGCTTCTGTGGAATTACTTTTTTCCTCCTATTTTTAAAAATAATTGAAAATATGCTTGAAGACTGAAAAACTCAAAAAAGAATAATTAAAATAAGAATAAAAATACTTTTAAAAATCTTAGGAAGAAAGTAATTCTAGACAAGCATTCATTATTTTTTGCTCTTTCAAATGCACTTAATTGCATTCAAATAGATCAAAAAGCAAAGATGGGAGAATTCAAGTCGAAATTCCATAGGATTAACATTACGTCCACGAAATCAAAATGGCGGAGCCAAAAGTTTTAGGCTTCTCCTCTTTGAGAACTTTACGGATAGTAATCGTATTATTCTCCTTTTAGGTTAATGGCACAGTGTATTAATTTATGTTTTATTATGCAACTGATAACTTTATTTTAGTTATAGCGTGTTATGTAAGTGAAATCCTACTGTTTCATACATTTGTAGAAGTAATCAATTTACAGCCTATTAAATAACATAAAAATTGGGGGGGAGGGAAATCTCATAGTAATCGTATACATTTATTTATGTTTGTACAAGAATTTTTAAAATAAGTACGCTTATCTATTTTACAAATGAATATAAAATTTTATTGTAAAAATACTTCGAAGGAAGTCAATGTAGAAATAAAAACTAAAGAGCCTGAGATATAAGCGTTTTTAAAACTATTTATTTTTATTTGGTTCAGTTTTTAAACACATGTGGAATTTTATCTATAATGAGATATAATTTTTTGTTCGTGCAAAAATTCTGAACAAATATTTAAAATGAATATTAAAATACATTTCACTTTTTAAAAATGAATTTTTCATATGTTAGTTCAAGGGGAAAAAATTGTTTTGCCATCCTGGTAATAATTCTTTCAAAAGTATAAGTGTTAAAACACGAACAATCCATGGCGATGAAGCATTTCAAAAGTCAAATCTCGAGCGTGTCAGTTGTCATACCGCATATATTAAGTTAGTGAAAAAAAACCGCACTTGGAGTCTGTGTGGATATCGCATTTTGGCCTATATATACCAGCAAACGATAAAAATTTACTAAAAGACTAAATACACAGTCTAAATTTAAAGCTAATTTCTAAAAATTAACAATAAGAAAAAATAATAACAAGATAAAAATAATATTAAAGAATGACTTCCTACCCAGATTATTTACAAAAATAAAGCAAAATACACGTTAAAATTAAATATATTTTGCTGTAGCATATTTCAACGATCTACGTATCGGAATTTTGAATACGAACACGTTGCGCATGTTGATATTGATATAGGTGTTAACTTGATTTCTCTGAGGCACCGGGCAGTGGCGTAGCGTGAGATGGGGTGGATGCGGAGGGAGCTCTTTTCCCTGACGGCACAGACGTGAGAGACAGAAGGGAGCGGTCGAGCCAGCTAATCCTATCTGTAGCTAAAATAAATATACTTAAATTTAAAAATAAATAACTCTCAGATTATCTATTCCTTATTATTTACTAGCCGTTTTTTGGTCTTTTCATTGTTTATTTTCTACTATAAACTTAATAAAAACAATTGCAATTCTGCTGCTTATTTTCCTTAAAATAAATTTGAATTATACAAGACAAATTCCAGGAAACATATATCTGCTGCAGACCTAGATAAAATAACTTTGAATTATGCAAGATAAATTCCGAGAAACATATCTGCAGCAGACCTAGAGCAGCCGATCGCTTAAAAAACACCAAAAAGGGCTCCTAAAAAGATAGCATCTATCTAGCCCAAGGTCTATATAGAATCTCCTTGCCTCGTCTGTCTGGTCTTAAAAACAAAATAAAAATAACTTCTTTATATATCGGTACACCACGCGGGTCTGACGAACGAGAGGCAGCTAGATCCACCCAGGAAACTACCACCCACGTAGGTCTCGGATTCTCAACATCCTGGCCCTGGATGAACCAAGGGGTTCATAAAAAACTTCCAACCATAAAAAGTTATAAAAGAAGATTCCATGATAAATCACACACAAATTAGTTTTAGAATCTCTATTATTTGTATTCAGTCTTTCTATCTTTCTTTTAGCGTCCTGTTTAAATAACAAAGCAATAAAAAAAAAAGGAATTCTCTCACCCATTTTCCAGTTATGTTAGTAACATGGAAACAGGGGGTGGGTCTACATGTTCCCTCTTTCTTTATTTTCGCCGATCAACGCTAACTGTCATTCAATAAACATTCACACTGTCTGAGTCGCATTTTCCGCTGCATGTGGGGGTTCTACATCTGCTGGAAACCAAACTGCAGAGGTCTTCAATTTGGCCATGGAGGGCAAAATAACCCCAAATTCACTGCATCCTTCTTTCTGCACCTCTTTCCACAGCTGTGGTCATAAACCAAATTTCCTTTCCTTGGTCTGGGGGCGAATGCATCTTTTCTCTTCATTGTAGGGGAAAGAACTTTTTCTTGGACTGTAAACATTCACATCCGCCGGGGTTTGGGGGTAGGCGATTTCACCGGCCGTAAACTGTATCGTGTTTCCTTGATATCCGTGGGCATTTCTCCTCGGGAGTTCAGTGACTCTTGTCTTGCTATTTCCCTTAAATTGTGGAATTTCTCTTCTTTCTTTGAGAAGGAGGACTTTCAGAAGGGGTCTGTTGTCAACCGTTTCTTGAAGTAATACTTCTTCCAATTTTCTCAGTTCGTTTTGATCTGCTTTTTCTTTCTCATCATTTAAAACATCTTTTTCATTTCCTAGTTTCTCCAATTGATTAGGTAGATTTGAACCATCGTCTTCACTGGCATCTTCTAATTCCGATTCTCTTTTTCTCCAATAAAAATATCTTTTCCTGAAAGATCCTTTGAACGCATCTTGTCAATCTTCTGAAGTTCAGTTAATTTCTTTCCTTCTAAATATTCCAAATCTTGCGGTTCTTGTTTTCCACTCTTTTCCTTTTCCAGCGTTGGTTCCGTTCCATTCCTATTTTGACGCAATGCTTCTTCTCGTCGATTCTCCAACGGCCTTGCTGGCGTTCTTTCCTTTTTCTTTTCAAATTCAGCTAAATCCTCTTCTCCCTTCTTTTCTTCCTGAGATTTCCATCTCAAGGGATATTCATAACATTTATTCTTTATATTTAATTCCTTTCCGAAATTGTATAAACTATCCGAAGGTTTCATTTCCGCTTGACTTATTCAGCAACAAAATAGAATCTATCTTCCGCCGTGATTTTAATGCATTTTTGATTTTGAATTTCACTTCATTTAATTTTTCATCGTATTCATAGGAGCTTTGAAAATCACTATCAAATGTAGCACTATCCGTGATAGAGTCCTCAATTTCTTTGTTAAACAATTTAAGTTCTTTATGTTTTCCTTCTACATTGAACAAGTATTCTAAAAGCTTCGTTTGATCACTTTCGTTTTTAATATTGCAATTCTCTAAGAACAAGCTAATCTGGTTAATAAGTCTCGTGGTGACTGTTCGATATATTTTTCTTTCAATTTTTAATTTATCAATATTCTCCATTTTAAAACTATAAAAAAATGTGCACAGTACCTTTGGTTACGATGAGATATCTTCGATAAGATTAATCCCAGTTGTACAATTCCAATAACGGGGAGTTCGCTGTTATTCCAAGAAACACAAACACACTTATTATTTCTATCTCAGTCCTTTTTAAACGAATTTCTAGAACGTACAATCCATTATGCAAAATTTATATCGCGGAGTTTCGGCACCATAAAATAAATATACTTAAACTTAAAAATAAATAACTCTCAGATTATCTATTCCTTATTATTTACTAGCCGTTTTTTGGTGCCAGAAATAAAAAACTGCTTTTTGGTCTTTTCATTGTTTATTTTCAACGATAAACTTAATAAAAACAATTACAAATCTGCTGCTTATTTTCCTTAAAATAAATTTGAATTATACAAGACAAATTCCAGGAAACATATATCTGCTGCAGACCTAGATAAAATAACTTTGAATTATGCAAGACAAATTCCGAGAAACATATCTGCAGCAGACCTAGAGCAGCCGATCGCTTAAAAAACAAACAAAAAGGGCTCCTAAAAAGCTAGCATTTATCTAGCCCATGGTCTATATAGAATCTCCTTGCCTCGTCTGTCTGGTCTTAAAAACAAAATAAAAATAACTTCTTTATATATCGGTACACCACGTGGGTCTGACGAATGAGGGGCAGCTAGATCCACTCACGTAGGCCACGGATTCTCAACAGTAGCATCAGACCATGGTCATTAGATCAGATATAACTATATTGTCAGCGGGACTACATGGAATTTAAGTAGAATTTCAAAGCAATTGAACCGGACAAGAAGAAGTGGTTTGAAATAGAATTGTAAGATTTGACCTGGACAAATTTGCTTACACTTGTGAAGTTAAATAAAGGCTTGTCTATTAGTTTATTCAAAATAAGTAAATACATTTCACTTTTTGAATTTCGAAACGGATGCAATCCGCTGTTGCCATGTGACAAATGGATTTTGTGTATCCGTTTTGATTTTTGAATTATTGGCCTCAACAACTCATAGACGTGACGGTGAGCTGGTAGCATTTAATTTCTTCGACTTTTTTTGTTATTTAGAAAATGGTGCAGTTTTGATATTCATTACTTTATGAATATGATAAAGTTTCACTCGAACTAAATTTATTAAATATTGTGAAGTCAAGTTTGTTTGTTTTAGATGAGTCGTCGAATACATAGAAGTGTTAAGGCAAATGTTTTGTTTATTTTTAAACTTTTCGATGGCTTTGCGGTTTTATCCACGAACTCATTTTAACGTACATACAAGTAATTTCATTTTGCGCGCGGACAATGTATTCATGAAATTATATTTTTTTCCATAGCAAGTGGCAAATTTAGTGGGGGGAGGGGGGGAACCGTGTGGCAGAAATGCTGGCTAATCCATTGGGTCCCGGTTGTCTGTGAAATTACTCCATTGCTAATAAAAAATTTTGAGAAACTCTTTTTATGAGGCATGTGTGTCGCCGCAAAGAAATTAATAAACAACTATCCAGCATCTTTGTACCATTTTTTATTCATAAAATTTCTTTTATGGGAATATTTTTTTCTTCTTCTCCCCTTTTTTTCTTTTATGTATTTTTTTTATAAAACGACTGAAAACGCTACACTTCCTTTTCTACTAATTTTTGCTTATGAATGGAGTTCTACTATGTACCCTCTTTTTTTATTATTTTTTATGAGTCTCTGAAGGGAGTTCCGCAAACACTGACTAACAGGAATTTTGTCTGTAAAATAATATTTATTTATGAATAATTTTTCTTATTTTCGCATTATTTGCAATTTCCAATTATACTTTGTAATTTTTTATTATATTTACTTCCGTTAATGTGAGATAAATCCATCTCTTCTAAGTGGATAGCATTCATTACATTAATCATAATGTTCATTTGGATTCTGGAGCGAGCTAATAAATATTCTTTTTAAATACTCTTACTTCAATTATACATTATGTTGATTGATATTCCTCAGTATTTTCCAGAATATGGCGTCGATTCACCGGGCGCCACAAAGGATAACTGGTCTGTCTGCATTTTTTTTTTTTTTTTGCGTTGTGTAACACATCTGCAGTACTTAGAATTAGGTGGTAATCGGTACATAAGTTATTCCAGTTCTTGCCTTTTAAAACGTTTTTATGTGTTTCATTTGGAGTGTGTGTGTCATCAAATTTTTGATCATTAATTTAACCAACATCCCATCAAGCTAGAGCTCTGAAACCATGGGAATCGTTATTATTCGCCTAACAATACAATTTATAGACATTTTCAACGAGTTTTAACTAATATTTCCATTTTTTTTTTAAATAATGCAGTCTAGCCCAACCACTTGGCGCAATTTCAAAAATTGCCGAACTTGGCGATTTTTTTGGGGCTGAACAATATTTAGACATTTGCGACAAGTTTAAACTAATATTTCAATAAATTTTTCTTAGTAAACTTTGCCACCATAAAAAAAACCGTTGTTTTTAAAAGCGTTGGTTTTTATCTCGAATTATTTCCGACTGGAAATAAGATGATTGGCGTCTGTTCACCCAACCAACAGAAGATTAAAGCCCAACAGTGCTAAGAACTTCACAAAACAGCCGCTATGTACTAGTAAGTTTAATTTTATTTCTATTGAAAAATATCGGAACACTTGATTTACGTATGTTCGATATCAATACCAAAAATATCGAAATTTTTTACACAATCATCAAGTAGATGAATATGGAGATATTTCCTCACTACCTGTGACAGAAAAAGTTATATTATTCAATTTTACTTCGAAATTGTATGTAACAATCATAATCAGAGTTATCTGTCAATCAATCCGTTATTTTCCTACCCCACCCCCCATAATATGAACAGTTTCCTCTATTGCCTTACAACTGCTTTTTTTAGACAGCTTCTGAATTATTTTCATTTTTAGAGGACAGTCTTTTGAATTGTGTCCGAAATTGTTATGCGTAAAATATTTGGGTTCCTTTAGTTTTCACACATTTTGGATTCATGTCCGAATCTTCCGAAACAAAATAACACCAAGATTAATCTACCTGATAGCAACAAGATTAATTTAACTTAGATGTCAATAATTCCCCATTTGGAGTCATACCTATTTTATTTTTGAATCTAACTTTGGTTTTATTCTGGGGTTATATATATAAGAGTGATTTAAAACTACGATTATTACGGATTTTTTTGTACATTTTTAGTTTTCTTTTAATTTCTCTGATGAAGTATTACTATCGTATAAGATGGATGTATTATTAGGATTTTCATTTATTCATTTAATTATATAGAGGATTCAGTTCTCATCTTCTATATTAGCCTTTAATGCTATTTCTTTCATAGAACAGAAATTCTGTACGTCTAGATACTCTGGCTACCAGCATTTCAACTCTTGTTGCATCATGCAACTTTTTTTATACTCTTGTTATGAAGCGGTTGGTTAACCGCTGGGACTCTAAACACGTAGCGCACTTGATGTCACCCAAATTCATTTGTCAATGAAAATTTTAATTTTTTCAAGAGCTCTTTTCACCTGGTGTAATTTCGCAATTTCCTATCAAATAATTCTTTCCGAAAATAAACTTTTTGATCATTATTCTATTCAATAAACCGTGAAATTTCTTCGAAGTTCGAAATAAATTAACTATCTATCTTCGCCTGAAAATGGTTTTTTTTTTTTTTTCATTGTCGTGACAGGTTAAGGAAAATTTAAAATCAACCGTTGACTCGGGTCCCGAAATCGGATTATTCGAATTGAGAAATTTCTTCTTCCGCACTAAATAGGTATTGTTTCAAATCGTTATAGTTTTCATAATGTGTCACTTCACAGTTTGATTTTATCATTTTTTTAATCGCACAAATGCAATAAAAAATTTCGAAGCTTCCCTTCACGGTTCGAAGGTAACACTTTACAAATGGAATTATGAATAGTGAATGATTTCGTAACGTAACCTTATTTCTCATTGAATTCATCCGATGTTGAATTGAATTTAAAGTCTTCAAAATTTTTAAATCTTTTCCTGTTGTTTCAGTCACCCTTTGTACCAAATATAATTTGATGTAACATGTTAATTTCGGGCGCTGATGCAACTGCTAACTACTTTTTTAACATTCGAAAGGCATCTCTAACAAAATCAACAAAATGCACTATATTCACAGTTTGTAATCTTCTGATAGTGGAATATAATTAACATTCAATACTTCTAATGGAGTTTTGCTTCTTAAATACTTCTCCCTATTCTATTAAGTAACACATAAGAAATCTCATAAATCCTTGATCTGACCCCATAATTGTGGCATACTACTTTTACCTTTAACAACAGATTTTCAAAAGAAAAGTCAATTAGTTTAGTTTAGTTTTTTATTAACGTCGCACTAGAAGCAACACGAGGGCTATTGGCGACGGACCTCGTAATTTTGAACCACGGTCAAGTGACGAAAGAAAAGTCAAATGTAATCAGTTTAAGTAAATTAAAATTCCACTCGCGATCTCCATTTATTTACTGACTTCTGGGAGAAAAAAATACATACAGTGTTCGTAGTGCATCAGCTCCCTCTACTGTTATTTCAAGACAGTGTTTGCTTTTTTAGCAATTCTCAAAATTATTCGCTCACACACTCATATTTTTATACATGTAATGTGTGTGTGTAAAATGTAAAACTAATATTTAAAAAAATATGTATATAAACACATAATAAATTGTCAATCAGTAGCAGAAAAAAATTTACCTAAAATTAATATGTAAAATTAAACCTAGAAAATTAATCTATATATATTTCTTACAATGGGAAAACATAAAATTACTGAACAACATACAAAGCAGTTATCAGGAAAACAAGAGAGCAAAGTCAAAACAGGGAGACAAAGCAAACTTTAAAGCAGACAATAAAGTCAAAAAATGGAAATTAAATTATTTGAAATACTGTTTTAGGCTCTGAACAGAAATGCGTGGCTGTATCAGTATTATGGATCCAATCATCCCACTCTGCTCAAATACTTAATAATGAAATTCTAAAAATCAAATTCAGTATAGAATGCCTCAGTTCCAAAAAAAGAGCAATTGAACTAAAGAAAAGAAACAAACAAATGTAATCAAAACCCATTTCCTATTTTTTTTAAAAAAAATCCGTTTAACTTCAAATATGCATTATCTTACCATGAAACATGCATATATGTAAAACTTTTACCTATCACGTTCCTCCTTTCTCTTCAAAACCTTCAACTTTCAAATATGGCGTGTTTACATTTGAATCTGCCTTTTCTACGGTAATGATTAACAGTTCGATTTTATGTAATAATGCTCATAAAAATAAAAGTCAAAGTTAAACAAAGCTTCAAAAGAAACATGTGTTACCATTAAGACAGTTAAATACGCAGAGATTCTCTCTAAAATATTTTAAAGAACTGTTTTTACTTTTTTATATACAATAAAATTTAATGACGTTAATCATAAAATATAACGTTAATCATTTTTATATGTATATAAAAAATTAATATAATAATTTGCGCTGGCGTATCTCATTATATTATAAGATATTTTCTGACATTTGAATCAACATCGATTATTTTCAGAAGGGTATATGAAATATTGGTATTTATCCTTTCTGCGGGAAAGTGAAAAATCCTGATGCCAAAAAGGAATGTTGAGTCAAATTGACCTGTTCGGACAGTTTAAGACACTCTTTAATAATAAAATTGTTTTTAATATTAAGTAAAATCTGTCCTTAAACCTATAATTTCTTATAATCATATAATATACCCTTATTTATTATTTCTTAATGAAAACTGACTAAGACTTATCTACGAGTAAAAGGAAAAGTTATATGTGTGCCCTCGACATAGAGCGAAAATTACAAAACACAGAAGCATGAAATATAGTAGACACACACACAAAGAATGTACTCATACTCATAGTGTATACCTCGAAGTTCTCTATTCCAAACTCGCTTTATATATTTTTTAAAATTTTTATTTTAAATTGCAAACTATATCATGGTCTGCAAGCTCTGTATAGCGTCATAGTCTATCTGCTTGCCAGAAGTAAAGTCAAAAGTAAACGTAATTACTATCAATTTTTATTTAATTTTCTATTTTAGGCTGCCTGTTGAGTGATATTTATTGTTCCTGTTTTTTAGATTGCCTGTTAACTAATGTATTTTCTCCTAAGCATACACCTGAAATGTAGTGAGTACTGTATAATTTAGTTCATTGTATTAGCCTGTTAATCATACTTTCTCTTTAGTTCTAAGTTGCAAGTTACGTTTTACGTTTGATACTTTTTACGATTCTTAGGTTGACTGATTTTAATTATTTTTTGCTTCTATATTTTTCTATTTTGACTTTAATGTATGTAAATTTTTAGTCTGTCTATTATAGAATTGTTTTAATACTCTTATCGTTGCTTCTTGCCTTAGATATATTTATCATTGAAGGCTATATACCTATTTAAAATAATTAAAGGAAATTCTCTTTCATTCTAAATTAAAGGTTGAATAATAAGAAATGCACACTGCACGGAAAGCGGTATGTTGATTCACGTTTAAAATTTGCATTTAACGGCCTGCATTAACTGGAATAATGTAGCGTTTTCGGATGGGAAAAAAATAATTTTAATTTAGATTGGCGGAATAGATTTAAATTTTGCTTGTATGATCTGGCCGAATAGATTTAAATTTTACTTATAACTCCTTTTACATTTTATAATTAGTTGTACTTCATTCAAAACACTAGTAATAAACTACAAATCTTTTTGAAAGGTAGAAGTTTTCCATTCATTAAC
This sequence comes from Nephila pilipes, assembly GCA_019974015.1. Taxonomy (NCBI): domain Eukaryota; kingdom Metazoa; phylum Arthropoda; class Arachnida; order Araneae; family Nephilidae; genus Nephila; species Nephila pilipes. The sequence goes on from BMAW01053920.1 coordinate 67,605, forward strand.
ATTTTATACCAAAACTACACAAATTTTATATTCAATTATTTTTCATTTAATCTCCTAAAAGAAAAGTTCTCTGGTTGCATTACTCCACAGAGGAATTGCAACACCGGGGATGCGTGCAGTAAAGGAAATGAAACTTGACATACAGAGAAGCATAACACTAAAATCGCAGTTACGAGAAGAACACGTACAAACAATATTCTGACATGGGAAAACCACGAGTTTCAATATACAAAGTGGCTATCTTGAATGAGTGATGCATTGTCGCAGGCGCCATGAGTTAGAGTCGATGAGTGTGCAAATGCGGTCTTGGGGTAGAGTCAGGGCCGTTTTAAGGCCCCCGTCGACACGCCACCACGAATTTCTCTACCTAATGTTAATCCTATGGAGTTACGAACTTAAAGTCTCACATCTAGAATATTTATTTTAACTGCATGGAATAAAGTACATTTTAAAGAGCATAAAAAAATGAAGGCTTCTGTGGAGTTACTTTTTTTTCTGATTTTTGAAAGTATTTTTAAATTTTTATTAAAGTTCTGAAAACTTGCATCCGGCGTACTAAATTGATCATAAAAATACTTTGAATAATCAGAAAAAAAAAAAAGTAATTCCACAGAAGCCTTCATTTTTTTATGCTCTTTCAAATGCATATTTTTTTAAAAAATTTAATTTATTTCCCTGCTTGTAATTTGTTGAGTCAGCAAACTAAGCGTGGAAAGAGGGGAAAGCAATATTAAAAGTCCCGCCTCAATGCGCAAGGATACATGGTAAAGACACGTTGACAAAAGGAAATTTACAACCCTTCGGAGGGAAGTCAGCGGATTTCGGAGAATTTGTAAGTGATCTTAGGATCCCCCCTAGTTGCGTAATATCCGTTGAAAGTTTGTCGAGCTTGCTATACAGATACCTTTGTGGTATTTCACAGAGTTTAAAAAGTAAGCTTCATACACGATTTCTTAAAAAAAGAAGTAATCCTTCATTTTTTATGCTATTTTTACTGGGTATTTTAAAAAAATACGCTATCCAAATTACTTTATTATTAAAATGAACAATAGATATTTTAGATACGTTTTGAATATATCAGTGGAGATATTGTAAATCTGTTGTGCAACATTCTTTGTTTGTACCTCCAGAATTGAAATTCGCGTGTTTTACTCCCAGTATTTAGTTATTTGTGCATTAGAACATTTGCTATTATAAAACTTGTGTTGCAGAAATTTATTACAATTATTAAATAATATGAATAACCGTCGAAGCAACAAGACAAGATTATATTCTTCAGCATACCGAAGAAAGAATAAAGGACAAAAATTCTCCGAATGGAAAGAAAAGTGAGTAACTCTTTTCTAAAATTTTATTCAGTTTTCTTAGAAATTTTATTATGGCCGTGGTATTCTAGTGGTCGTGGACCTACGGCTGGCGGCTATCGTCGAGTCGTAGATTCGACGATAGCTGCCACAAAGACCCGCCGTGCCTCGTAATTTTGACCGAGGTTCAAAATTACGAGGTCCGTCGCCAATAGCCCTCGTGTTGCTTCTGTGTGACGTTGATGAAAACTTTACCAAAACCATACCCCCTGTGCATCCGGAGCAGATGCATGTTAAATCTGTCGAGGCTGGAAGTCCTTCCAGGGCGTGGTGTGGAAGTTAGGAGAGAGGTGCCAGCTCAGGTGTTGCCCTCGTCACTTGACCGTGACTCAAAATTACGAGGTTCGTGCCAATAGCCCTCGTGTTGCTTCAAGTGTGACATCATTAAAACCAAACCAAACTAGAAATTTTATTATGATGAGGGAATTTCGTTTGCCTCTTATATCATGTTATTCCTTCACTTTCACGAGGCAAGTAGATCACAGTGGCCGAGAGGTCATAATTGTAAGCTCAAGGCCAACGTGATTCCGTTGCGCAGTGGGTTCGAGTCCTGATTTCTGTGTGAATACATAGTAGAAAGGAGCTGATATATGTTAAATGTGTCGAGATCCCGAGTCCTCCCCATGGTGTAGTGTGGAAGTTTGGAGTCAAGAGTGATTGATGCATACATGGGATGTTAATGATACTGTAACGTGATTACCTGTACAAACTAAAATTATCATTACCTTAAATTTTTGTAAGCCTTTGTTATAGATCAGAGGTCTTCAACCTGGGTTCCTAGGAACTTTGACAGGGGTTCTGTAAGTGATCACTATTTTCTTAATCAAAACGCCAAAATTTTAGTAAAATTTTAATTTTTATACAAGCTTGAATTCTTAAATGCAGTTTGCTTATGAAAATTAAGTATAAATAAATATTTTTTGGATAAAACAAAATCTTAAATTTCATGAAAGTCACGTGCTTCAAATACATTAATCGAGACACGTTAGGTCACATATTCTCCATTCTTTGGCTCGATCGGTATTTCTCAAATTGATATATTAATCGGTACTCAACTGAAACTAAAATTTAGTCAAGTTCATATTATGCATTTTTGGATTGACTTTAGAGAAGAATATCCTGAAATTGCCAAAAGAGTTGTGGAACATGTAATGTCATTTGTTTCGACCTATGTATGAGAAAACGTTATCTCTTTGTACGCTGCGACAAAAGCAAAATGCAGAAACAGATTGGTTGCTGAACAGGACATTAGGTTGCAGGTTTTATCAATTATTCTAAGAGTTAAAATACTTTGAAATAAAAAAAAACAATCACGGCCAAGTCATTAAAAATGTTCTTTTTTATGAATTTGTTTTAATTTAAAATATTGTTGTTTTTATTCATTGATAGAATACATTTTAGGGGGGAAAAACACAATTAGCTATCTTTCCTTTCATTATCTTATTAAGAAGTTTGTGTTGTGATGAAAAGAAAAAAAAAAAAAGAGGCAGTAATAATTTTGTTAATTTGAGTAGGATAAAGCATTGATATCCTATTTTTTCAGCACTTTGATCAAGAAGTTCCTTCAAGAAAACGGTAAGCTCAAAGGGTTCCCATAGTGTAAAAGGTTGAATACCCCTGCTATAGATAATTGTTTCATTAAAAACAAAAATTGAGTTAAGGTAATGATTTTAAAACTTTTGTTTTCAATACGAGAGTAATCCAAATAAAATCTTGTAAAAAAAGTAAATGAAAAGTTTATATATAAATATATTTATAGAAATATAAAATTTGCTTTTTTTTTTTTTAGTTTTTTTTTAGTTTTTATTAATTTTGCTCTAAAAGCAACACGACAGCTATGAAATTTAAAATAAATATATATTACAATTTGTGTCTTTTAGTTACAAAAATCAAACTATTAATAAAAGCAAATACCTTGATATAAATTTTCTTTCCTATTGGAGCAATTAGAATTGGATACAATATTATCAACAAAATTCAAATAATTATTTCAGTTAATACAACCACATACTGACAATACAGCAACCTCATTGAGCAATTTGTTTTGACCAGGTTTTAGCATTTTAGCCACCTAAGGGGCTATTGTTTTAGTTGGGTCAATTTTGGCGAACCAGATCACTTTTCGCGTACGAAATCACTTTCCAATTTTTAATCGTTCGCTTCAATTTTAATTACATTTAGCTTAAATATATTCAATTTAATAATTAGTCATTTCCTTTAATTTTAATTACATATAATATTCAATTTAATAATTTATCGTTTGCTTTGATTTTAATTACACTTAGCTAAAATAAAATCAATTTAATAATTTACTGGTTCCTTTAATTTTAATATCGGAAAAGTTTACTATTGTCCATTTCTCGATATTTTATCGTTTACTTTAATTCTAATATTTAATTGATAATTACAAAAAAAGTGCTCTTTGGGTGGCAAAATCTGTTCTTTGCAAAATTTTGTTTATAGAACATTTTATTATATTAAAATTTATTTTTATATAATTAATCAGTATACACAAAATTTGGAATGTCACTAGCATTGTCGATCTTTTATAAATCAAGTGATACGATTTTTAAAAACATGAAATAGTAGAAACGGATTTCTTTAAATTAGAAGGCATGAAAAAAGGAGTAAAAAAAAGTTGTCGAAAGGGAAGAATGACTATTTTTGAAGCAATGAAAAAGCCAGTTTCTTCCTAGTTTGGGATAGCTTTCAAGCACTTGAACAACACAGAAGGGCAATTTAGCCTCAGGAGGGGCCGATCCCTACCGGAAAAGCTTCCAAGAAACTGTGTAAAAGAACGATGGAGATTAAATTACCCCCTTTTTCTCTTCTTTTGAATGGAGGGGGAGATAGAAGGGGAAGAATCGAGGTGGGGAAACAGCTCTACTTCTTTCAGTTCTGTCTAGAGCAGGGGTCGCCAAAGTGGTCTATATAGACCCCTAGGGGTCTATTTAACAACAGTAGGGGGTCTATCTGACCCAAGGGGTCGAATGGGGGTCTATTGGGACTCGAAGGAAAAACAGTTCTTAATACGCAAATCACACATATCTAACTGCGTACGTAAAAATTTAAAATATTTTTATAATTGACTTAATATTATATTCTTTATAGAAAATAATATAATAAATCAGAAAACAATCTGCCCCTTTTTTCCTTATGTGTTTTCGTATGTATACCGTGACGTCACAACTTGACCTTGTGACCAGTTTGTAATTTGCACGACTCATAGTATGTAGCCAGAAGAGCGATTGAGGCTTATCCGTGTTGAGCTTTAATCAAATTAAAGCTCAACCTCTTAAATCAAGATTATTTGCCAAACTTTGTGAGGAAAACAATGAGTTATTTAACCAATTACTTCTGCACACCGAGGTTAGATGGTTGTCTAGAGGTGTATGCTTGCAACGGCTCGTCAATTTATTTGACTCTACGACAGAATTTCTGAACGAAATAAATCTTGTTCTAAGCAATGAACTCCAAAACAATAAGAACCATAATTTTTCTTTAGCAGACTTATTTGGAAAATTTAATGACGTTCAAACAAAACTGCAAGGAAAAGATGTAACAATTATCCAAGCTCGGACAATACTGTTAGACTTCCAAGTAAAATTAAATTTATTTAGATCTTCATTGCTACGTAAGGATTATAAGTATTTTTCAAATCTGCAACAATTAAAAATAAAAGAAGAAGACTTGGAAATATATACAAATCATCTTCAAAAATTAAGCGACGATTTTAAACTGCGCTTTGTTGATTTGGAAAACATCGACATCCCTGATTGGATTATTGCGCCATTTTCGGCGCAAATTGATAACGTCGACATCAACATACAAGATGAGCTTGCTGAACTATTGTCCGATCTTGAAGCAAAAACGTTTATTAAAAATTTGACAATACATAAATTTTGGACAAATATAAATATAAAGCAAAAATATGTGAAACTTTACGAAATGGCTCAGCCATTTATGCTGTTTCCAAGTTCGTATATGGTTGAAGCCGGTTTCAGTCACGTTAATTCAATTTTAACTAAAAACAGAAATAAATTAAATGTGGAGCTTCGAGGGGATTTACGGTTAAAATTGACTAATTTCGAACCCAATATAGCGAACCTTGCCAAGAAACACCAGGCACACTCATCTCATTAAGAAGTAAAAAATCTGTAGCTACTTTACTTACTGTTTCTGATTTATTAAATATTTAGACTAATATATAGTTTTATTTTAATTACCTGAAAATTACCTTTGTGGGGGTCTATGGAGATTTCGAAAAATTATATAGGGGGCGATGATCAAAATAGTTTGGCGACCCCTGGTGTAACATCTGTATGGCAAACTCCGCACGTTTTGGTTTGTCTGTTGATAACAATGCCTGTAACAACTGTACCTTATAGGTATAGAGACGTAACCATTTGTGAAGCACCGTGCCGATCTGGGTATTTGTAATTGTCTAGTAGCCGGAACGAACCGACTTTTTCGGATTGCGCAGGAATGCTTCACATACCAGCTCAACATTTTCACCACTTGTTCCGGATCGTCCTTATCAATGAACTTATTTTTCTTTATTGCAGTTATGCTCTTATTAAATCTTATCCAACGAATAATACAGATAACAGAAACTATGTAAATGCTAGTTCTTAAAATAATGTAATTTATAGTAAAAAAAAATTAATGTACCTAAATAGAAAATTTTTCAGATATTGATAAATTGTATGCATATGAAAGTTTTGTAAATATAGTTAGTATTTATTACCATTGTTCAAACTTTAAATCTATTTTTCTGTACATATAGAAAATAAATATAGAAATAACATCTGTAAATAATGAGTTTTTTGAATTTGGTTTTCTTTCAAACTTCACACTTTGTGAGCATAATTTTTTTTATACCTTAAGTTTTAAGAGCAAACGGGAACATTGAGTCAAATTGAATTTATTCAGTAATTAGCTTCAATAATTTATTTTATTATCTGATGTTTATTAAATTTAGCATCTAAAATAAATACGTGTAATTTTTTTTAGCTCTATTAAGCATTGGATTTGGCGACTTGGCAGGAAAATTGGCGTAAAATTTAATTCTTTAAATAATTAGTTTTAATCAATTAATTTTAATTAATTATCATTAAATTATCACATTGTTATCCAAAACAATCGGGGAGAGAAATTTTCAGCTCAATCGAGCGCAAAATGTGAGAAAAAAAGCTTTTAAAGTTTTGACCCAGACATACAATGCGAGTTAAAGAAAACCCATTAACCGTGTTTTGAATAAGTTTATGATAAGATAGTTAGTTTCGAAGAATATAGACAAATTCATTGGCTAAAGAAAAAAAAAGACTTAAACTCATTGTCTGTTAAAGTATAATATTTTGTTTGAAAAGAAATGTAAAAATTCTAACTTGATATTTAAAATCAGTATTATTAACAATCTGAGTAATTTTTCAGAAAACTTACTTTTGATCAGTGTAATCTATATATATATAAGCGAAATACCACTGACTGACTCATCACGATATCTCTAAGACTATACAACCGATTGACTTGAAATTTAGCATAGTTACTCATTTTGCTATGTAGACGCTCACTAAGAACGGATTTTACGGAATTCTAATCCAAAATGTATTTTTCATCCGTTAATCTTTTCTTATCCATCTGTTGTCATTTTTGGCGATAAATTCGCCAAAAATGACATGACCGAAGCCAATCGGAATATATTTTTTTATATGTATGCTGTGTATTGTTATCAATTAAGTATACTTGGCGAGATTTGCGTGTGGGAAATGGATAAATACCAAATAATTTTATATTGAGGCGCTGATGGAGGATTGACAAGATTTTGGCGAAGAGGCTCTTTATGCGAAATTTCGTGCATGTCATAAATAGGAAACGTACATATTTAGCGATAGAAATAAATAAATTTGGTATCCCACGGTTGGTAAAAGTGTAGATCAGCTTCAAAACTCAATGGGATTTCGAAAAATACTAAAATGGCACTTCTTATAGGGTAGCGCATACGCAAGACAATCAGCTGAGTAGGATGTATTATAGGTTTGTCATATATAATGTAAATGTTGAGCCCCGAAATTCCTACATTTAGAGATTTATCACCAAATGTCTTCCACCGCCAAGCTGAAGCATTTCAATGACCTTGCATTGTGAATATTAAAAAGCTATATACTATTGTAACCCCAGCTGATTTCCGACCGTTTTGCTGAGCACACGATAATTTTTTATTGTTGTGGAACCTAGACAAAAGTTTTAAATTTATGAGAAAAGTATTTTATTATTAATAACGATTGATAAATTACATTTGTAAATCTAAACGCAATCTTACGAAGATATTGAAGTTGGCTTTTAACAAATGAATAATAACAGTATGTTATTCATATCATTAATAAAAAAAATAAGTAGCTATCAAAATATTTATTTCGATGTACGCATTAATTGTAACCTAATGTAAATATTATGCCAAAGTTTTTTTTCTTCTGTATTTTGACAATTTTTAGTTTTTGTTTTTTAGGAAATAAACGTTTTTGATTTTTTAAAATGGCTGGATATTTTATCGTTTTCATAATACAGATTTATTTTTAATGCTATGATTTTTAAGAGCTATTCTGTCTTATTCAATTGCAGTTACAGATATGCTGCTAGCGTAATAGAGTTATCCCTTTGCAAAAAAGATAACGTAATACGGGTGACTTTTTGCTAAAAAATTTTACTGTACTTTATTTTTTTGTTAGTATTTTTTGTTGAATTTTTAAATAATTTGATTTTAATAAATTAATTTCGATTATATTTCTTAACTTGAAAAGTATTTCATTGTAGGTTAATACAAATTGATTTTTCGTATTTACTTTTCAGTTATAATTTTAATAATGGATGTTAAGTATATTTGGATAGATGGAATACCTACTCCTTTCCAAGTTTTTAAAATTCTTGGTTACGGAGCATGTTTAATTTCCGTCTCTGTCTTTGCTGGTGTTCGGTGACATATCGATGGCGTATAAAATGAGAAATATTATTGTTTCTCACGTGTTTAACAACTGGGATCGGTTTAAATGCTACACTCAAATGCTATCTGGCACCTAACGATTTGTTCTTTACCGAAATGTGTAAACCGAAAACGTATGGATCTATTAACGAAATTATGGCGGCGGCAGAGCTATTTCCCTATCAGTTCGAAGTGAATCAAAGTGACTGCCTTATAGCTTCTGTTGGTAAGCAATTCAGGGGGGGAAAGATTACGTTTTACGGGAAACTGTCATAGTGATCATTTCGACGTTTATATTGAAATAGTTGGATTAACAAACAGAAGTAAAGTTAATCCTGGTGATGATAATGTGAAACAAAATGAAGAAAATGTGTCATCTTTAGTGTTTCAGCCTCAAGAAAATGTGTCTGTGTTAGTTTCAAAGACTCAATCAATATCTAACATTGATTTATCAAGTTCAAGTGAATCAATTATTAATGATGTAATATCTCTTTAACTAAATAAAGATAAAAAAAAAAAAAAAGAAAAAGAAAAAAGAAAAAAAATCACAAATTCAATTAGATATAAACAAGTAAGACAAGCTGCTTCAAAATATACTAAAAGCCATCCTGAAGTACATAGAGCAGCTGTAAGAAAATACTTTTCTAATAACCCCCATGTGAATCAGGCAGATGTAATTAAATACAATGAAAAAAGATAAGTTAAATTAGCGCCATGGACTTCTAAAAATTTGTCTGGTTTTAAATATAAAATAGATATTGACTATTCAAATGATAAAATTGTCAGTATCGGAAAACGTTTGCCCTGTTCGAGGTGCCGTACTTTAAAATGGATAGAAGAACCTCCAGGAATGTGCTGCAGTGGTGGTCAAGTCCAGCTTCCTGCTATTAGATCCTACCCTGAACCTTTGAATAGTCTTAGCCATAAGGATCAGCTTTCAGAACATTTTCTCTCTACAATTCGTAAGTATAATGGATGTTTTCAGATGACATCATTCGGAGCAAAATAATTGATAATTGAACGAGAAACGAAACGATATAATTTTATGCCGACATTTAAAGTCCAGGAGCAGGTATACCACAGAATAGGTAGCCTATTGGCTGATCCTCATTAACAACCTTATTTTCTTCAGTTATTCTTTCTCGGTGATGAAGAACGTGAACGAAACATTCGTTGTGGTATTTTCGCAGGTGTTAAGCCAGAATTAGTTAACTAATTACAAAAGGCGCTACATGACCATAACAGGTATATTCGTGTTTTCAAAGCAGCGGTTTATTCAGTTCCTAAAGACAAAAAGGTTTTCAAGGTTATAATTAATGCCGATAAAAACCATCTGGAGAGCACAAAGGTCGTTTTAATGCTCCTCAAAATAAAGAAGTAGCTATCCTTATTGAGGGTCAGGATTTCGAAAAAAGAGATATCAATCTATATAGCAGAGACAGTAAATTGGTACGAATTAATGAAACGCATAGAACTTACGTTGCTCTTCAGTACACTTTGATGATTTTTCGTGGGGAAGATGGTTATAGTATAAATATTTCTAAACTTGATAGCAATACTAGGACTCTTATCAATAAGACTGTCTCTGCTTCTGAGTTCTTCAGCTATAGGTTGATGGAGCGTGTTGGTGAAATCATTTATCTATTGCTCTATCGTCAACCTTTTAATCAGTTTTTGGTCAGTATGTATGCAAAAATAGAAACTGAAAGGCTTGATTGGATTCGTAACAATCAGAAAACACTTAGGAGTGAGGAATATGTCCACTTAAAAGACGCTAAGGCAAAAACAGATACACAGTCTTCAGAAATAGGTAAAATGGTTGTGTTGCCGTCTTCGTTTACTGGAGGATCTCGCTACATGCATGAACGAACTCAAGACGCTATGATATACGTAAGACATTTTGAACGTCCCGACGTATTTATTACATTCACTTGCCATCCTAAATGTTATGAAATCAAAGATCTTTTGAAGCAAGGACAAAAACTTACCCATTCATTGATAAACTATTAACAATTAAATACTTTTCTCAGATATTTGAAAGTCGTGGATAACCATTATTACAGACTATCAATTTCTTAAAATTTTAAATTTAGATTATAATTATCGTTTAAAAATTGAAAATTTTCTTGATATTTTACATATAGGTTCCAAAATATAATATTATGGTCTGCCCAGCGGAGCGGGCGGGTATCAGCTAGTCACTTCATAATTACCGCAATCAACATAACTCCCCCACCCCCACATATTTTCAGAAATGATATTCCTCTTTTAAATTGACCCTGCTAAACATACTCTGAATAAGATAGGAGTGGCAGACCATGTGACCTCCTTATCTATATGTAGATAACAGATATTTCATAGGCTTTCGATGCGAATTCATTCAGAAATTAGAAAACAAATGTAGAAATTCCAATTTGGTATTCAAATATTAATTTTCCAAATAAATTTTTCAAAAAAAAAAAACGTTGAACAATGTGATTATTTTATAATTTAATTTTTTATACTAACCAATTCAATCTTAATTTAGTCAAAATATATTGATCCATTTTACTAAAGGAAATGTTGTTGGAAAAAACTGCATATAATATAAGAAAAAAAACTTATTAAATTTAATATTAAACAAGATTATTTGTCTTAAAAAGATGAAAGTGAATGTAAGACGTTACCGTGGAATTTATGCGCATGAAAGTTTTGAAAAAATTGCTAATATTTATTATTGTTCAGAATCTAAATTTTAAACTTCAATTAAATAATACTCAATCTAGTATACGCAACTTTGCAGAAACAGAATTAGAATTTACGATTAAAATTTACTACCAATTAATTTATTCAATATATATTTATTCAGTCAATTAAAACGAAAATTTTTTTATCAAATAATATATCCACTCCAATAACTCTTGATGCGCAAAAATAATTTTAAAAAAATTGCGAATAAATTCACAGATTATATTAATTCAGGTAATTTAAACTTGAACAAGTATAAAGTAGTATAATATGTATTTCATTTAATGTATTCATATACTGTAGCAAAATAATACTATTCATCTAAACAACTTTGCGTGGAAAAATAACTTCAGTTAATTTGTTCAAATTATACTCATTCCTTCTAATTTAACTTGTGTAAAAAAAACCTTTTAATTGATCTTGTGTACTAACATTTTATCGCTACGTAAATAACATTCCAGAAAAACCTCAAAAATCACAGATTAGCAGGATAACTGGATCCCTTATCGATCAATACATAACAGTAGCAGATAAACAACTCAACATGCTGAGATAAAATAAGCAGCTTGACTTAGGTTCCATATGTATATATTGTGACTAACAAGGCAGAAGATCCCCCTTGTTAAATATAATACTCTTCCTTTTCTATCGATTTTCGATCTGTAGATGTAGTGAAAGGGTAAAAAAAATAAATAAATAAAACAACTGATATTTAACAATGTCTTAGATATAATATGTTAATTAAAAATTAATAAGAAAAACATTTTTACCTTATAGAAATCTGAACTTTTCTATTTCTTTTTTCCCCAATCTTTGCATTCACTGATGTAAAATGAAATGCGCTAATACGTAAAATGCTTGTTTATTGACCTCTAAAAAATTTCTTTCCATAATTCACACGGAATAAAGGTCCACCACGGTCCACCTGACTCCTTAATGTTAAACAACCCGTCGTAAGTAAGGGGAAAGGTGAGGGGAATAGGTATGACGTCACTTTTGCACCCAATATCGCGGGGTTTATTACTTACGTATAAACTTTTTTTATTGGTCAAATCTCGAGAGTTATCAAGTTTTGTTTTTGTGTGAAAGTGATTTCCTTAATGATTAAAAATAATGCCGAACTAATGTTAACATAACGGAGGAAATTTATATCAGTGTTGGAATTCATATTATCGCTCAATGTATATTACTCGTTTTTCACTTAAAACTCGCTTTAGTAAACTTGGAACCCGACTTACTGCGAGGTAACAGGGACTGACTAATAAAAAAATAGCTTTAAAAAAAAAATAAAAAAAAAAAAAAAACAGAAATAAAAAATCAGTCTTTACTCTTTCTGAGAAAGCTAGAATTCTCCTTTACTTATTAGTTTGTGTAGATGCTACATCGCTTCAGATAGTGAGGCTAACAGAAAATTGATCGACGCTTCACATGGGTACTGCTTCTTTGAATTATTGTAGCCACATTTTTCACTTTAAATCATAATTTATTTCCTATTGAAAGCTATGAAATCGAAGACAGATGAGCCAGGTGTATTTCGGATATATTCAAATACTACATTACTATGATTAATTAAATGCTTTCACATATTTTAAAAAAAAATAGCATATTCTTTTTGTACTAACTTTTTTTTTATGCAGAAATCTATTTTGTTTAGCCTAGTAAATCATACTGGAAAGGGTTGTCGTTCCACAATTAGTGTAACCCTGTTTTTCAGTCCTAAGCCATAGTGTATGCAATTTTTTGACTTGCGAAATATCCATTTTTTTATTCTATTTCCTTAAAAAGGTATTACAAATTTTTTTTTCTTCAAGGGTGGGTGGGAGATATTTTATATATTGCTTCGTTGAATAATGTATTCTAGATGGGTTTACTTTTCATACGCTTATATATATAATTATTTTTCATAGTTGCATAGATGTAAAGATTAAACTCCTTATAAAAGCATGTGCCTTGTGTCTGTGTGATACAAATTCTTTTTATATAGATTTATCTTCTGATAATATTATGCTAAAGAATCGGCTGTAGTGTAATAATAATTTCGTTTGATTTTGAATCACGTCCATTTATTCGCCGCAGATCACAGCTTTTATTTAAATTTATATTTTTATGTAATTTATTACTCTGCGAAATTCGAAATATTTCCTATGTCTCTTTTCATAGCAAATATTTAATTAACTTTATACTATATTTTTTTAATCAAATGTTTGCATATTAAAAAATGAGGTAATCGATGCGGATTATTTGAGAGTTGGGAAAAAAAAGGAAATAATGAAGGAGGTGGGAGAGAGTAATTAATATAAAGCAATAGAGAAAAGGGAGGGAAAGGATTGCTGTAATGTTTGATAAAGCAGCGGAGGGGGAAAAAAATATTTTTTTAAATATAACTTCTGGAATGGTTGGTTTCCAAGAGGTTGAACAAAATGGAATGAATGCTAACATCTTCTCGAGGTACTTAACCCTTCTGGGCTTTTATCCCCGATCTGGCTGCAGATTAATTAAGAAATTGAACTTTGAACCTCCACTTGTCCACACACAGAGAAAGAAGCAAATTAAAATAAATTTTAAAACATTATTGTTGTTAGATTAAAAGTTAAATGCTGGAAAATAAGATACTTAAGGCGATATTCCAAAGCACAGTTATTATGTTGCCGCGGTAGCCTAGTGGTCATGGTCGAAGCCGGTGTTGTTTTCGTTGAGTCGTGGGTTCGAGCCCTGATGCCATTAAGGAATAGCTGTGTAACGGGATTATTGCGTGTTAAATTTGATCGGTATCGACAGTAATAAACAATCAATAATTTAAAAGTAATATGTATGATAATTCTTACTGCTATTGTAATGTGAGTAGTTAATCTCTTTAGCTGAGTAGATTAACTATCTGTAAGAACTATTCATGGGGGGGGGGAGCATTTACTTCGATCATGAATTCGGGTGGGGAAAATAAACAAAATCCTTCTCCAAACCGGGTGACTTCCTTCTAGATGGAGATAATATTTATTTCACCATGCAGTTATTATTTTTCACCTTTCCTTGACAGCAAAGTATTAAAAGCAATGAATGAAATATTCATTTTTAAAATTAAAGTAAATAATGAGAAGAGAGAAAAAGCAAGCAATTACTCTTCTGTGTGGTTGTTGTTTACTTCAGGAGTACGACCAGTACCGCAAGCAAGGGCCAACGTTTGGGAAGCACGAACGGGCAAGTCTATTTTTATAGCAGGTGTGATAGATATCGCAGGAAGCTTTGAAAATTCTTTAGCGAACTGCTACTTACCTCCGGTTTAAGTGGACTCATCCTTTTTTCGCCTCCCATTGGTGTCTCCGGCAGAATTTGGCTGCTAGTTCGGTAGACGGGAGCCTTGACGTCATAGCAGCTACTCGAGGGTACATTTCGCGTAATTTTCAGCAAATACGAATTTGAAATCAATAAGCTTCGTTTTCCTCTTCAGAAGTGCGATTTCATTTGATATTTAACTGTCGAATAATAAATATAACGTATCAAACCGTTAATTCCGCATTCCACAAAACTATACTTGACATTGAATAAATATATTTAGTTACTCGTAGCTTAATTATTTTGCAAAATGTCTTAAGAAAGAATTTCCGTGTAATACCTTTCGTATATTAACATAAGATTCCGTCTGAGGTGTACCTTAAGGTAATTGAGGGAATCATTATCTTAATGACACTCTTATGGTCTTTTTCTTTCTCATGCAGTTAATTGTCTTTGGTAAACATGGGCGACGCGGCTCTGGTAATAACCCTAGCGATCCTTCTCTATTTTCGACCCTTCTTGTCAGCCAGTTTTTCTTTCTCCTTTCATTTCTTTAACGCTTATTACATCGATTTTTTTACACTCTTTTGCTTTGGAACTTAACTGTTACTCACTTTTAACATGGGAGGTGCTCTTGTAGAATAAATTTTCTGTAACATTACTCTTGAATTTTCAGTAGTTTTAATTTAGCATAGTTTTTTCTTGAAGCATTTAATGAAACAAATAGGCATCAATCACAGCTAAAATTAATCAACTTTTTATTGCATTGTATAACTATTTTTATGTATGCATAATAAATCATTTTAAATGCTTTATTATTTATTTTAGCACGAAAGTGTAAATTAATATACTTATGTTTAAAATTCTTGCGGTATCATCCTGATGCTGACTGTGTGTATATGGAGGTTTCAAATCCAAAAATTATTTCAATCGTTGTGGTTTTATTGACGTCACACTAGAAGGGACGAAGACTATTGGCGACGGACCTCGTTATTTTAAGCTTTGGTCAAGTGACGAGACGACACTTGAGTTGGCACCCCTCTCATAACTTCCACACCTCGCTAATGGGAGGACTTTGAGACTCGACAAATTATACGTGCATCAACCCCGCTGCACGGCGGGTTTTGGTATCATCAAGGTTTGAACCCACGACTCGACGAAAACCGCCGGTCGTGACCTAGTGGACTCGTGATCGAGTCCACTAGGCTACCACGGTCATTTCAATCGATATAAAAACAATAATTTCGAGACATGTTTCGATTTAACAAAATAAATAAATAAATAAAAAGTGTTTCAGATATATATTTTCAAAATATTCTGATATTATATATTTTATTTCATTTCGAAAAAAATAATGAATATCAGCAATGAGTCTCAAATCCATTATATCGGATGGGTTATGATCATGACTGTGGTCTTCGAATGTTAAAATTAAGAAATTTTAAGGCGGAATTTTTTTTTTTTATTTTCAGTTTATATGAGCAAAAATATAAAAAAAAAATTATTTAAAATCACCTGAAACCTCTCAGGGTTATCTTTCTTATTACTGAAGAAATGTGTACTGAAAAAATAAAATCCTTGTTTTATTTTTAAAGTAACTAGTCAATCGTTATATGTGTGTGGCAAATACTACTCAGTCTTATTTTTTTATTGCTATTTTATCAGGTGATTTAACGTTGAAGCTTCTATGACACGTCACTCCAAATAAGAGCCGACCAATGAGAAACGGACAACTATGTACATGTAAAATCGATTCCACCTATATGAGATTCGTTATCGCCCCGAATTCGCCGCCAAATGTTATAATGCTGTGTTCAAATTTCGAAAGGCAGTGTTGTATTCGTAAGGTTCGAACCATTTCACAAAACGGATCGATACAAATTTCAAAATTATTTTAAAGAAAAACTGATTGAATGAAAATTAAAAAAAAAGCATTTGAATCATGAAAAATTATGTTGTGAAAAAATACGAAGCGAACAGAATTTGAGCATAATATAACGTAAAATTTCTCATCGTACTTGTAAAATAACAACAAGAACAAAAAAGTTAAACAATATGGCATATTTTGTTTCCATCATCGACTCCAACAAATAAATCAAGAACTTTATAAGTTTATTTATCTTACATTTCACGATTTCAAAAATAAGACTTAATATGGATCAAAATATTTCAATTGATTACAGAGCAAAATAATCCTTTCGGAATTTAACTTTCATGGCATTGAGCACTGCTTTCGTTTGTACTTTGCCCCGAGGAAGTGAACTTGCGCCTGGCGTTGTTTTCATGAAGTCGTGGGTTCGAGTCCTGATGCCTCTAAGACCCGCCGTGTACCAGGGTTGATGCTTGTTAAACGTTTGCTTGTTGCTTGTTTTTTCAACGTCTAGACCACAATTACATCTTGCTTGGCGCAGCATAGCCAGGTCTGGCTCTTATGCCATTGAACTTCACTTTCACAAAATTTAAACAGTTAAAAATTGAAAATTATTGTTTTGTTCTTGAAAAAGAATATTTAAAATTGCATAGGTTTTGAGAGAAAAAAGGAGCGAAAAAATCGCATTCTACCTGCTGTAAAAGAATTTTTTTTTTTTTTTTTTTTTTTTTGTAAGCAAATACGCCAAATTGATCATCGATTGGTGAAATGGAATCATACATTTTGCACCCAAATTTCTTGGAAAAAGATTCCTTTCAATACATGCTTACTTTTTCGGCAGGTGATGTTTTCTGCCCCGCCTTTGGGGGATGTTTTTCGACCCCTGAGGCTGGGAGGACAGTTGACCTTGGGTGTTCGCGAATTTTCGAACTGTCCGTCCAAAAAAAACTTGTCTAGGCTCTTACTGCTACGTAAATGGGACTTCATAGCTGTAAGGAAACGAAGGGATTGTAGGCTTTGAGCTGACTGACACTGAAATGTAAAACCTTTTTTTTTCAGTTATTATTTGCGAATTGAAGAGAGAGAAAAATACTTCTCTTCACAAGAAAGGAGTTTGAACAACAAAATGTTCTTCAAGGGGAACGATTTTGATTTTATACTCAAGTATTTGTGTATTCTAATTTCCTTTTTACAATTGCCCAGTGTGATTTTTTTTTGTTTTATTTTGTGATACCGGAAAAATAATTATTATCACCCGTTCCTCGGAATATCTTCCTCAAGACTCTCGTCTATCGGCCATTTTGATTTTGTGGACGTAATGTTAATCCTATGGAATTTTGACTTTAATTCTCACATCTTTACTATTTGATCTATCTGAATACAAAAAAGTGCATCTGAAAGAGCAAAAAATAAGGAAGGCACACGTATAAGATGAGTTTTCAGAAAGTACTTGTGTCTGATGTTGCAATCACAAGTAGGTGCTTCCATCTGTTAAACGACGCTAAAATATATTTGACACTGCTTCTTGGGTCAAATGCGATTTGTATGCAAATCTGCGTCAGGTTGTTATCGTCATTTTGATTCGAGTTGTCACCGTCGACGAAACCAGGATTCATCATTATGTATTGGGAAACCAAGCAGCCATGAAAAAATGAAGATAATGGGTTGGTTCTGTTGAATCTGCTCCAAAGAAGGCGAAGATGGTCTCATTAGCCAGGAAAATTATGGAGACGATTTTTTGGAATTCGGAAAGTGTCATACTCATTTACTTTTTGAAAAAAGATCTTAGGATAATAATACTACTGTGAGTTATCCCATTCCCTACATCCCATTTCTATAATGACTATTTTTTGAACCTTCCGTGTATGTGTATTACACACACACACACATATATATATATATATATACATTATGACTATAATTTATTCGAGTGTTTTACGAATAGATTTTTGAACGAGTAGTATTAATAATTGTTCTCGATGTATTTTATTTTTTTTAAAAAAATGCTGAAGAATAACAACTGAGTGTCCTATATTAGATTTAATAAATGCTTCGGATAAATAAAAAAGAAAATTTAGTTTTTACTTTTATCAAATTTTCTTTTCCTACAAATAAATAAATTTATTTGGAGATTTATTTAGATGTTCCGTTTATTATTTAATCCAATACTATAGTCTCTATTATCTGCCCTGTAGAGATTAAGGGGAAAACTGTTTTTTAAGATAAGATTATTTTGACCTGACTATAGGAGAATACATATTAGTAATGCCAGTAAATTGTGGTTGCAATTTCCAATCTTCGAAATGAAGGCAGGTGATACCAAAGCAAGATGTGATTGTTTGTTAATAACGTCACACTGAGAAGCAATACGAAGATTATTGGCGACGCACCTCATAATTTTGAGTCTCGATCAAGTAACGAGGACGATACTTCTCTCTCTAAACTACCACACCACGCCAACTATGAACCTCGAACAGATTCAACGTGCAGCAGTTCTACTACACGGCGGGTCTTTGATGGGATCAGGGCTTGAACCCATGATTCAACAAAAACTGCGCCGACCACCAGTCCGCGACCCTGAATTTAGGACGAGGCCACTATCAAAGCTAGAAATGTCAATGCTGTATGTATCCATTAATGAACACGGATGGATATTCACAGAAAATATAATGACTACACACACACACACATATATATATAATCTGCTTATATTTTAAATCTAAGTTTCAAAGGTTTCGTTAAACATCCAAAAATGAAAGCCCAATGGAGTTATTAATATTTTTAAAATGCTTTCTGTGACTAATGATAGCGAATGAATTTAGCGTAATATTAATCAGAATAGTTTTTAAGTTTTTTTTATGTTTCCAGTTTTTTTAAATATTTTTTTTGAAGATTTCGAGCAATTAATAAATTATAAAATTTCTAGCTCTTCATTTCACTTTTTCATAGAAATAGTATAAAGATACAGCTTCTGCGCAAGAAACGCTGGAAACCTGACCAATGAGAAATCGCTCACCATGTACAGGTAAAATCGATTGCGGAATTCCTTCTGGAACTCTTTATCGCTTCGAATTCGGCGCCAATATTTCGACTGCCAAACTTAGATTTTTAAATAAGAATGGCATACGATTATTCAAAGCGAGCATTTATCAAAATTATTTTGATCAAATAAATTATAAAGTATAGAATTTATTATGTTTAAAAGTTAACATCAATATTTAAAATTACATAAAATTTCCATCATTATATTCGGGAAATTTTTATATTACTTTACCATTGAAGATCTTGCTCATAATGTTAACAATATTATGAAAATTACACTATGTTGAACTAAAATGAATCGAATACCATACGACTATATCGTTTTAACATACTGAAATTTTTATACCGTTTGACAAAATGTTGTTTAGAATAAAATTTATAGTGCTATATAAGTCGAATTTTCTGAGAAACTTTGAGGGATACTAATGTGGTAAAAATATTCGTTATTTTTCTTTTCATATGCCTTGTAACAATAATTTTTTCTAAGTTATAGAAATTCAAATTAATTAATTTTAAGAATTTTAATATTAAAATATTAATGCAGTATGTTATTCAATCGCTGTAGCTCTAGTTATTTTTTTCCTTATAGAATTAAATTTCTTATTATGAACTGACATTCTCTTTGTCTAGAATTTAGTACTGTACGTAGGAATAAAAACCTTCTACGCTTCTAGCCATTTTATTTATGTTTAACAAACAAAACGCGAAAAGGGAAATTTGAAACGGATGAATTTCAAATATTGTGTGTAAGAAAATTGAATTTAGATTTCAAATTCTTAAATTTTTACACTGCCGAGTAGAAGGAGTATACTTATTTTTTTGTTGGTTTTTTTTTAAAATTAAAACATTACTTTAAGGAACAAATGCATTATTATGTTAAATTTAAACACAACTTGAGTGAGAAGAATTTAAAAAAAGCTTCGTGCTGCAATGTAGTACTGCCATATATCAAGTTTGAATTGTAGTGTTAACTGAATTAATCTCCTAGATTTAGATTCTTCATATTTCTCTTGCAGAACTTTTTCTCTAGAGACTTCGGCTTATTTATTTGATGAGAGGATTATAATCGCAAGAAATTTTTAAATCTTTTTAATTTGATTAAAACAAAATATCCTGTTTGATATTTGTTTATTCCCTTATTTTGTTAATGTAGCTGTTCCACAGTCGAGATTCCTCATTATAACAATTATATTGTCGATAATCTTAATTGTGTTGAATCGGATAACATAATTTTTGTGGGAAAACTATCGTGAATGTTTTATTGTAATTCCATGAATATTGTGAATATTATTTAATTTCAGTGTGTAGGTTGATGGGAAAAATTATAAATTTAAATGTAAAGATTTGATCAAATTTTTTGAACAAGATTGGTGAATGTAAATTTTATAGTACAACTGAATATCATTTACGTACAAAGAATTAATTTAAAAATTTCATTATTTAATTTTGCAAGAATATTTAATACATAGGAATTCGAATGTACTTTTTCATTACATCGTAATTCTGTAACGTGTAGTTTAATATACTGTATTCATCATAGGTTAGTTACCTAATTATATTGGTAAAATTGGTAAGCATAAATATATTTAATTACTACAAGTACTTTTTCTTACAATTTCAGAAAATTTGTAGAAATTGAATGCAATTTATTTGACAATTTTAAAACGATATAAATAGAAAAGTTTATTAAAAAGCGAACTTGTAAATTTTTAATACTTACATTTATATTATATAAGTATGTTGTTGACTTATAAATTTATATTGCATATTAAATTTCTATTATTTTGTTTTAATGTATATATTTTTATATTATTACTTACTTTCGTAGTTACATGACTTTTTTTTATGATTGATTTTTACTAATTTATTATTATTGGAAATAGCTATTTATATTCATATGTTTGGATAACAAATTAGCATTTTAAGTTTGGCAGTAATTTCCCCTTGAGGGAAATATAAATTTTATTATTTAAGCCAGTGTAATGAATTGTTTCACTAAAGTTAACGGCAACGACCTGACATACGTGTTCGTATTAATTTTAAGAATTTTTTACTTGTGGTTTTAATTTAGATAATTTAAATCAACACAAAAATTAATGATATTACAACAACACGCATTTATATTTGTGCAATTTTGAACTTCTCTCTCTCTCTCTATGTATATATATAGAGAGAGAGAGAGAGAGGGAGAGAATTGGACTTCGTTTCAAAACAAATCCACCACACAACATTAGGATTACAAAGTCAGCTAGTTAGTGGTCTAGTTGTGAAAATATTTTGAAATATTTCTGTATTTTTACACATTTACACACACATATTTATTTCACTCAATTGAATTTTAAATAATTATAGCAAATAAAATTCTGATTTATGTATTATTTAATATGATTTCTGGTCATGATTGTGGTTCATTGGTGGATTTTTATTAAATATTCTATATTTAAATTTTTATACTCAAATTAGTTAAGTACTAATGACTTCCAAAATTTATCTGGCAACAGTGCATGATGGTGGACATCATCACTTAAAAAGTTCTTTAGCCTATTGCACTCAGGTTCATGATCACTTGTCAAAGATATGATCTTTTGAATCTTTGCCTTTACAATTGTGAAATTTCAATTGATTTTTCATGAAAAGCATGGATTCGGGTATGTAGTTTTTAAAGTTTTAAATCTTTAACTGGGAATATTTAATTATAATGTTTTATTGTTTCGAAAAAAATCTTAAATTTTTAATTGGATGTTTTTAATGGATAATTTTAAATGGATAAGTTTTAATTGGATAATTTTTTAAATGGATAAGTTTTAATTGGATAATTTTTTAAATGGATAAGTTTTAATTGGATAAGTTTTATTTGGATAATTAATAATTGGATAATTTAACAGATGGTTTTTGGTTAAAAATTTTTAATTGGAAGGATTTTAGATGAAGAATATATTTTATTAGTTTGGAAAACAATTGTTTTTGAAAATAATTAGTAATTGAGATATCTCGCCATTCAATTTTTCTTCTTTGTTTATTGTTTCTTTTCTTTAAATTACAATTTGAATTTTGGTGTAATCCAATTTTACCCAACAAGATGCATTGGGGGAGGGTTGGTACCATAGAACTAGTTTAACCCCACAATTCAGTCCCCAGTCTCAATATGCATGTTTTGTTTTGTTGTGTATTCGAATTATTCTTGGTTCAAATTAGTTTCAAATTTGATTCAATTTTTATTCATCTCTTAGCTTCAAATTTGATTCAATTTCAACTTTTTTACTTAGTTCTATAAATGTTTTTTTGTTGTTGTTGATTTTGGATTTTAATTGTTCTCTTACTTTTATGTTTTTTAATGATAAATTCATTGCTTTATCTTATATATATATATATATTTATAATTATTAGTCTTTTGTGAAAAAATGCCTAACCCAGTTGTATACATTTATAAAGTGTAGATTTTCAAGCAATTTTTTTTAAAAGAAAATGTTCCGTTTTTACGAATAAATTTTTTATTGTTATTAATAACGGTTTCATTAATTATTATAATTACATTTTTGGAGATTATAAGCCCACAAACGAATAAAAAATTATTCCCGAAAATGGAAGGCTTAAATAATGAGAAACTTCCTTTTTCAAAAATTCTTTCGGGTGAATTGTATTCATTCAACAAATTACAATATTTTGAATTTGAGATATATGATTGAAAATATACAGAGAAATATAATCAAACGAATTCAAAAATGGCGGTTTGAAGCCTCTTAATGCTATTTTAAGAAAAAATAATTCGAGAATAATGTCTGAAATAGAAATTTGTTATAAATAATATACGATAATAGTAGGCGACTCCTACCATTCACGTTTCTATATTGCTTGTATCAAATATATATAAAACGGGTAATTGTTATTGGATACATGCAATATAGAAACTTTTATTCATTATAACGAACCAATTACTTTTGTTATTCGGCCATTAAATTTACTTCATTTTGGCGGGAAATTATGTCGCCAAAGATGAGTATAAAATTATTTTTAACTTGCATATCAGAAGGCTGTTAATTTCTAATGAAAGAAGTCATGAATTTTTTATCAAGAGTAGAATAATTAAATTATCGAAAAAATTTTTGTAATAATTTGCTTATATTTCTCTTATAATTTCTTGTTTGTAAATACTTTGTATGAATTTATAAAAGGCTAAATGTATTCACATAATTCTAGAGGCACATCAGAGAAAATGGCGGACAAAAGCACAAATACTGCAGTTGAGGAAAATAGAAGGTAATTGAAATCTCATTAATTTTTTCGTTTCTGTTCTGGTATGTCTTCCTTAATTTTCATTATTATTATTTTTTAAGGGAAAAAAACTCTGTTTAAGTTATGTTTTCTAATATTATTTTTGAAAATATTTTTTAAACTAGTTTTGGGCACTTTATTAAAAAAAGTTTACTTTAAAAAATGAGTAATTTTAAATACGAAATTATGCATCAAATGTGAATCATATTTCACCAAAAATGTTACATTGCGCGAATAGTTGCCCAATTTAATAATATGAGCGTTATTTGCGTCAAAATGGAACTCTTCGTTAACTCTCAAGTTTTAATTTTACTTTAACTTTAACATAACTTACTTTAACGTTTTAAATTCTTCGTCATATCCATCTTCTTCAAATATGGATAGTTAAAGCTATAATTGTTACTTTAATTATTAGAGTTTTTAAGAGTAAAAGAAATTATAAAGAATAAAAGAATGTGTATCAATATTTGGCATTAGATGTGTGATGTTGTTTTATTAGTAAATCAGCTTTATCTCGCTATTTTTGTTTGATCGTAAAATTAATTTTTTTGTTTGTCAAATACCCAATTCAACTAAAAGAGTTGACCCAGTTAAGAAAAGTTTTGGAGTTAAAAAAATTGTATCAAATAACATACAGGTGTTATTTTCAATATTCATATCAATTTGTTATATGCAAAGGTTTACGAGACGATTGATGACAACTTTGAACATTTTTAAAGATGAGAACAACTCATGACTAGTATCTCACACCACGTGAGAACTTAGAAACCCCGTTCTCTTTTACGTGTTTTTGAAAAAATATAACATTAAAATTCTTTTTCTTCGGACATACGGGATCAATTTCAGAAGTTCTTTTTCACGATCGGTGGTTTTCCACGATTTGTGACTGTCTTGGTTTAAGAAATAAATATTCATTGAGTTATTATTTTATTCCAAAACTGTCCAATTTATAAATATTTTTTTTATATCAATGAGATTATTTAAGATTATTTTTATTTTATTTATTTATTTATTTTGCTTTTCAAATATAAATTCCTGAATAAAATTTTTCATGTATTGATTATAAATGAAGCCATTATTTCTGCATCTCCTAACCGTGAGTTCTCCGTTCTTTTATTTATTAATTATTATCAATTACATTTATTTTTACTTTCCGATGTCAAAGTTTATGCAGCATAAAGACCCGCGCAAGAATACCCTTTTCCAAAAATCACTGCTAAGCTCTCTGAAGAAACCGGTTTGTAGATGAAAAAGAGGAAAACGAAGTTTTAAGTTGTGTGTGTGTGTGGAAAATGAACTAGTAGACTACAAACGTTATATTCGAAGTCGTTCCTTTCCGATCTTACGCATTCAACTCACAAATTATCGTTATCAATCGAAAATTTAATATATTTTAAATATTTATTAAATCCTTTCAAGTATGAGAGTTTAAGAATGAGAAAGATTAGTAAACCGTAATTGGTGGTTTCCGTTCAATTAGGAAATTTGATAATTTAGAAAAATCATATATTCAAAGAAATCAATCTCTCTTTGCAACTTTCAACTTGACAAATGGATACATTTTCAAAATCAGCTGTTATCTCATTGTGAAAAGAGTATGCTAAAAATTTTTTTTAAAATGGAGAACATTTTTTTATACCTAATAGTTTTGATCGATTATGTGTTCTGGAATGTTTCTGCAGATTTTCCAATTTCGATTGTGGTCCAACTTTCACACTAAATAAAAATAATAAACAAAGAAATTAAAAAAAAAAAAGAATAAATTTTTTTTTAAAAAACACTCTAATATTGTGAGTATTTTTTGTTTTCTTCATTAGTAGCTGTGCTATAATTAGATTCGTAAAACGCTTATGTCTTTAAAGACAATAATAAAAATTTGAATAATTTTTTTTTGTGATCTTATCGATTCGTATTATCCATGCTTTAGCATTTACGTGTTTGAGTGCGTGTGTCTTTACATATATATATATATATATACATACATACATACATATATATACATACATATATATATATATACATACAAACACATATATATATATTATACAAAATTAATATTTAATACAAAATTAATATTTAATACAAAATTAATATTAAATTTATAAATTGATATATATTTTTATAGATTAAAAAGAAAGTAATGAAAAAAAGAAAGGGAAAAGAAATTATTTTTGTATATTAAAAATAGTAATACATTACAAAACAAAATAAATAAGAGACAAATTTACTTGCAAAATTTTTAGTAAACCTATAAAATGGTGGCTATAAGATAAAACTTAACTCATAAGGAAGTACTAACCAATGTTTGTAAAATCAATGAAAATTAGCAAGTGAAATGAAATATTTCAAAATTCTGAATCTGGTTTAGATATAGCATTGTTAGTAACAAAATTCATAACATAGTAAAAAATTCCATCAGGAATATGAAAAACTGAAAAAAATATGCATATCTTATTTCTTTTAAAAATTACATATATACAAAATTTTGACAATGTTATACTTTCTGTTACCACAGTACGAAAATTTTCTTTTCATTGGCATTGATTATATTATTATCGTCATATTCATAAATTGAACACTTATATGACGAAAACTGTAAGACTTCTTTTACTTTTCATAAAATCTTCAAAAATTGATTGGATCTCATTCTGATAGAGGGCGCTGAACTTCGTTATTTTATTGGCGAAATAGTTTTTCGCCAAAAATGGTAGGCACTGCGTTGTTCTTGACCGATGATTATGGCAGCCATTGAACTGTACTTTTGGCAAACCTGAATCTCTTCACATTCTATTCTTCCTAGTGGCGCTCTCCTTTTCTAACTTAATGGCGATTCATGGAATCGTTAACGCCTAAAATAACTTGTGCGTAAGTATTTTTTACAATTGTAATTAATTTTGTTATATTATGATTTAGTTTAAGTACACTTACTAGTTTAATTGTGCCAAATACTGTCATTACATTTGTCATTATTTGGCGCCATAGTCATATGTATATTGTTGCCATTTTGATAAATAAAGTAAAAATAGAATTCCGTTTTTACAACTGTACTTCATTTGTATCAGAAAATGTTTTAAAACTTTTTTTTAATCAATAAATATAAATTTCGGCAATATTTGTATCCAGAATTATTAACGAAAATTTTCAACTTTGAATATTTATTTGTAAATCGGAATTTAATTTTTTAAAAAT
Source organism: Nephila pilipes (assembly GCA_019974015.1). NCBI lineage: Eukaryota > Metazoa > Arthropoda > Arachnida > Araneae > Nephilidae > Nephila > Nephila pilipes. The sequence continues at coordinate 94,318 of BMAW01053920.1, forward strand.
AAAATCAAATTTATTTAAATATTTACTAGATATTGCATTTTCTGTGTAATACTATTGTATTAATAGATTTTAGATGCAAAAAATTGCATTTACCTTGCTTGTTTTTTCGATGGAAAAAGATTGAACTCCAGATGTATAACTGAGTCTTTTTATATTTCATGTGATTTTTTTTACAACTTTTTTCAGATTTTTCTTTTTAATCACAGTAATGAGTAATAATGAATTGCACACAATAAAACAGTTACATATTGTAATTTTTTCCGATGGAAGTGGATTGTGATTTTAGGTATTCTAAAGTGGTACATTTGTTAAGATGAGTAAACGCAAAGCATGACGGTTCTTTTCTCCCTGCTCGTTTTTGTCTCGTGCGTTGGATATGTGAGGGAGAGGGATATCATGACGAAAAGGTCCATATTTCGATTTCAGTAGGGAAAGAGGTTGGATGAAATTGAGGGATAAAAAAACGGAGAGGAGTGTATGGATTGTGCTGAACGTGGTGTGTTAGTATTTGCAAAATCGTGCTTTCAATTTGCGGTATGTAAAATAATGACTCGATTTTTTTAAAAAAAATTTAATTGATTGTTGAAATTTTATGAATGGAATTTAAATGATTGTTGAAAAATTATGAATGAAATTTAAAGGATTGTTGAAAAATTATGAATGAAATTTAAAGGATTGTTTAAAAATTATGAATGAAATTTAAAGGATTGTTTAAAAATTATGAATGAAATTTAAATAATTGTTTTTATGATTTGATTTCTGTAAGTGTCCTTTAAAAATATATACATGTTTATATATATACATATAAATTGTGAATTGTTATTGTTTCGAAATGTTTCTCTAGAAGTGGACGAGGCAGAATTCTGTAGAAGCATTTCCCCAAATCTGAATACGGGTAAGCTGTCAAATCTTCCACACTACGTCATTTGAGGATCACATGTGAAAATCTTGTGAGAAATGGAAATGTTTGTGAAATATAAGATAAATAAAATGGTTTGTGAAATATGAGATAAATAAAATGATAATCACATTGAAAAATATAATTATAATCCATTTAGTTAACCGTTATTTGATTAAAAAATATAATTTTTTTTTTGTTTACCAAACAAAACCTGAAAAATTTACGGTATCTGCGAAAATGTAATGGATGCCTGTTTAGAGTTATTGTTAACTCTTTGAATCGTGGGCATGTTCCTCACTCCGTTTGGTAGAGGAACGGACTCATTTCGGAATGGGAGTCTTGCTATCCTTCTAAAAATTGTCTCGTAGCCAGGCTCTTTTCATACTGGTTTGATGTGGAAGTTAGGAGAGGAGTGCTAAAACAGCTGACTTCTTTTAATTTGACTATTTTCAGATTGTGATAATCCGTTTCTTGGAAGTTTTTGAGTTGCTTCTATTACAACGAAATTAAGAGGCAAATCCTCTAAATATTTTTTTTTTTCGATTTAAAAATGCGGCTGTTGAATGTTCATGTGAATTTTTTCATTAATGAAGATCTTTATCCGATAGCAGAATTTACTTTTTTAGTAAAATGTGGAGGAATTAAAAATACTCTTTTTAACATCTTGTTTATTCAGATTTGTAAAAGTTATTTTTTAAACTTAATCTATTGGTGCAAATTTTATTACTCATAAAATATTATTTACTTAATACAATTATCTACGAAAGTCTTGTCAATAAAGCGAAATTTCACCTTTGGCTTTTTTCCTTTTGACGTACAGTTCGTTTTTACGCCAAATAAGAATTACGAAGCCAGTTTGGTAATATCGCGTATGCCGCCATTTTGGCAAACGTTTACATCGGATTCGAATTTTTGTTGCTCCAATAGCTCGTGCACCGCACGGTCATTGAACTCGGTTCTTATGGTTCCTTTTAAGATCTATTTTGAATTCGTGAACGTTGTGTTTATTTTGTAATGATAATTTCTATTATCCTAAAATTGGAATATTGTATTTATTTGAATGCAGTAAAGTGCACCCGAAAGAGCTAAATTAATGAACGTTTCTATAGAATTATATTTTATGTAGTTTTTCCAAATGTTTCTCAATGATTTGGAAAACCCAAGAAAAATTGACACAATCAAGATTGATATTTTTATGAACCGGATTGATTATTTATTAACGTCGCACATCGAAACTACACGAGGGCCATTGCTGACGGAATTGAGCGTCGGTTAAGTGATACCTGAGCTGACACCCCATACTCCTTCCTGACTTCCAAATCACGCCATCGGAGGACTTGGAGCCTCAACAGATTAAAACGTATATCTACTCCACTACACGTCAGGTCTTAAAATGGCATTAGGACTCGAACCCACGACTCGACGATACAATGCCAACTATGAGCTCGAGACCTTTACTACTTGGAGATCGCGACCGTTTTTATATAACAGGAAGAAATAAAAGAATATATATAGTTCAAATTTTACAGACTTGCACAGGGTAATAGAATTATTGGCTAGTACTATAATTCTCTAATCACTTGGATATAAAAAAAAACATTTACTCTACTGTCTTATATATGTAAATTTATTAAAAAAATTTGTAATCGAAATTAATTTTGTGGTAAATGTCGACTTTAATGCCTGCAATTTTTGTTAGTTTATTATAAAGGATGTTCAACATCGGCTGCGTAATATTTTTGTATATTTGGTAATTTGAATTTCATTAATGTAATCAATCCCTTGGGGAACGAATGAATAATTTTTAAGAGCCATAAACATAAGTTTTTTTTAAATTTTCAAACGCTCGTTAGTTTTATCATTGAATTGTATTAAATTAACTTCTTTTCCTTTCTTTCGCACTGAACTGTATCAGGGACTTCGAATTGTATTTATCATTTTTTTGACCTACTTGATGATTTGTGGCTGCTTTAGCCTAGTGGTTATAGTCTTGGACTCTCGACAGACGTTGTTATCGTCTTGGACTCTCGACAGACGTTGTTATCGTCGAGTGGAGAGATCGAGACCTGATACTTCTCAAGACCCGCATTAAAGAGCTGATGCACGTTAAATCTGGTCCGTTGATAAAAGTCCTCCCTTTGGTAAGGCGTGGAAGTTTGGAGAGGGAGGTACCAGCTCGTCCTCGTCACTTGACTTAGGTTCAAAATTAAGAGGTCAACAGCCAGTAAACTTCGTATTGGTACTAAGTGCGACGTTTTTATGAATCGAATATATAATTATTATGTTCTGTTCTGTAAGATGTGGATATGTGATTTTTCTGATTGATTTCATTTTTTGCGAAATCAAATATTCATTTTCCATGATCAAAGAAATCTTAGTTTGTACTTTTGTTCTCATGTGTACAATTGATAAACAGTGTATCTATTATTGGATTTTTATTAAAACAACGCTTTAAATTGTTTTTTTATATTAAAATATCAATGATAATTTTAAAAATAATTCTATTTCATATAAATGTATAAATAAAATTGTTACTTCACTTTTTTTTTTGGCAATCACTTTTATCGCCAACTTCGGGATGCTTATTTAATCTTGGTGTCATTTGTTCATCGAATACGTCCGAAGTCACGCGACCGTTATTTCTCCTGCTGCTTATTGATTGCCTCCTACGTATGGCGGCAGGAGCCGAGTGGTGATGGTCGTAAACTTATAGCCGACGTTCTTTGTGTGGAGTTGTGGGTTTGAGTAGACCCGTCGTGAAGGAGGGGTGAGACTGATGCAAGTTTTGTTGAGGTTCTAAGTCCCCACGTTGTGTGGTGTGAAAGTTTAGAGAAATAGATGTTCATTCAAATATCGCCCATGTGACTTGACCAAGATTCAAAATCAAGAATTAAGTCGTCAATAGTCCTCGTGTTGTGCGATTATAATAAAGCAATTAATTAACCTTCAATTAATTTTCACCCAGCAGCTCATCTTCTTTAGGTTAGTACGCAAATCATAACCTCGATGTACCATAAGTGATATTTCCCTTGGGGTTTAGTTTTTTTGCTAAGGATCATAGTAAGCTAGTTGTCGCGGACGACGTTGTTTTTGTTGAATAGTAGATTCGAGCCTTGATGCCTTACAGTACCTGCCGTATAACGGGGCTGATGCATATTGAATCTGATCGGAGTCCCAAGACCTCCCATTAGTGGGGCGTAGGAAATTGAAAAGGGAGGTGCCAACTCTGGTATCGTCCTCGTCACTTGACCGATATTCAAAATTACGAGGTCTTTCGTCAATAGCCATCGTGTTGCTTCTTAGAGCGATGTTAATAATAGAATCAAATCATCATTGTTTCGTAAACACATATGGCGTGTTACCTGATACTCTAGCGTTTCCTTATTTTTGACCCTCCCCTTTGCAAACTAATTTTTTTTTCTTCTTACCCCCTATTTTTATGCCTGAACTACAGTTAAATGTCTGGCTCAGTTATAGACAGATTTGACTCTTCTCTGCAAGCACTTACTCTTTTATGTTTAGGTGTTCGTATTTTTGAATGCATTGTCAAAAGTATTTTATTACAAATACGATATTAAAATTTTGGGACTTAATTGTTTTTGGTTGATACGGGTGACACGCTCCCGGGATATCCTAGCGATCCTTCCTAGTTTCGACTCTTCTTGTCAATCAATTTTTATCTTTTTTTCACACTTTTAAAATCTCCTGTTGATAATTGATTAGTTGAATTTATGGGATATACAGCAACTAAGCTGTTATCTCTAGATCACAGTTACACCATGTTTGGCGCAATTGAGCCTTATTTGGCTCTTGCGCCATTAAACTTCACCATCACTTACACAATCTAAATTGTAGCATTGCTAATGTTCTAAATTATTTATCCACAAATTTTTTTATTTCTTTGTTCACTTTGGTTTTTCTCATTTACGATTTCTTATTTTTTTAAAAAAAATTAACATTTTACTTTAACTATTCTTATAATTTTTGTAAAAAAAAATTCTGTATAATCTGCTTCATAACTTTTAAAATATTTCTATCAGAGTATTATACATTTAGTTCAAAAGGATAAATAGTATTGTAAAACCCTGTAAAATAGTTTTCCCACCGTAATCTTTTTTCTTTTAGTTTTTTTTTAGATTTCAACATTTTCAAATTTATGTAAACAGAAATACCAAATCTGAATTTTATGGCTATTTTTGAAATTATTGTTTGTTCAGTAATGATATGAAGAGGATTAAGAACTTCAGTTTTACTTTGGTGTGATCTAATGGGAAAGTTCTTTAGCATCGTGGCAAGTGAGCGTCATTGAAGGCTCCTTTGTACCGATGATTTAGATTTCTTCAACGTCGTGTTATTTCTATGGAATTTTAACAACCGTCCTCAAATCTATACTATTTTATCGATTTGAATTAAAAAAAGTGCGCTCGAAAAAACAAAAAAAAAAAAAAAAAAAAAAAAACAATGAAGGTTTATGCGGAATTACCATTTTCTCCCGATTTTTGAAAACATCAGAATATATTTTGGACCGGAAAACCTAGAAGCGAATTAAAATAGGGATAAGACTATTTTTAAAAATCAAAGGACAAATGCAAATCCGCATAAATCTTCTTTATTTTTTTGCTCTTTCGGATGCACGTTTTAGCACTCGGATAAAATAGTAGAGATCTGAGGACTGTAGAGTAGAAATTCCATAAGATTAACATTACGCTTACGAAAACAAATGGCCGGTAGATGGATGCCTTAAAACCTGATTTCATAAAAATTCATCGTACGGAAAGTGATAGTTCAAAAATCCTTCCTGGGAGTAATCTAGAAACGAGAATGTGGTTTGTATCAATTGACCTTTTTTTCAAAATTACGTCGCTGGTAGCCTATTGTGTAGCTTCTAATTTTGCAATTTTAACTTAACCAATGAACTTGTAAGTTTATAATTACAATCAAGTATTTAGAGAGACGTAATTGTGGTAGCCTAATAGCCATAGGCGCGAACTAGCGGCCGGCTTTTATTTCTTTGAGTCGTAGGTTTTAGTTCCATTAAGGATCCAACTGGCCGTGTAACCTGGGTTGATGCACTTCAAATCTGCTGAGGCTCAAAGTCCTCCAGCTGGCGTGGTGTTGAAGTTTGGAAAGGAGGTGCCATCTTAGATGTCATACTCGTCATTTGATCAAGGCTCAAAATTGCGAGGTTCGTCGCCAATAGCCCTCGTGCTGCTTCTAGTACTACGTTAATAAAATCAACCTAGCCACACTAAAGATCTATCGTGTAACGGAGCGGATGCACGTCACATACATCGAGGCTCCAAGCCCCTCTCAATGGCGTTGTGTCGAAGTTTAGGGTATATAGGTTGCGAACTGAGGTATTGTTATCACTTCACTGAGGTTCGAAATTGGAGGTTCTGCCGCTCTCGTGTTGCTTCTAAGTGCGACGTAAATAAAAACAACATGAGAAACTTGTCCCAAGATAGGCTCACTGCTAGTCTCTGCAGAGGAAACAATTTTCCATAATCACACGTAGAGAAAACCAGGAAAATTGCAATGAAAAATTGCTTGATATGCATTTTAAGAATTCGTTAGTACAGGAGACGCAAATGGTCGTATTAAATAAATAAAAACACAAATCAATGACTTAGTTTAAACATAAATAATATCACGAATATTTATACGCGTTGGAGAAATTGAAATGCGCATAAATATGCGCACTATAAAAATTGCATGCATACCTATCGGATTTCTCATCCTATATTGCGCAATAGTTAGTGCTCAGTTATGTTCGGTAGTTGACATGCTTGGCGATAAAAAGCTGCGCTTAGGGTTACCGAACTACATTTCGTTGTATGGAAAACGAAATAAATAAAAACGAAAGGTGCCAAGAGCGTCTGAGGCGAGAGTCTCGTACTCTTCTCCACCAGACTTGCCTCATTTATGTTTTCAAGGGAGGGTCGGCAGATTGCACTGAAGTAGGAAAGTAGAGGATGCGTGTTAGTTGAATTTGTAGATATCGATGTTTATCTTTAAAATAGGAGTAAATTCTTTTGACGCATAACGGTGTGCTTCTGCATACTGTCATGTGGATTAGATGTGAAATTGTAGCATACGTTATTTGGTGTGTTTTAATTATATTCATCCAATATTCAGAGTTCTGATGAAAATATGGTTGACAGATGTCATATTGAACGAAAAATAATGTAGTTCTAATACATCTTTTGTTGTAATATAAATATTTGATGCATGTAATGTGATCTGTGAAACAAAATAATAATTATTAAAATTGCTTAATTGTTAATATGACGTGAAACATAAAATATTGGAAAATGAGGCAATTTTTAAACATATTCATATAACCTGGGACTTCCAATTAAGTGTGTGTTCTATTTTGTATTTTTGAAAATTTTTTGTTTTTTGAAACATACTAGAGTGAATAATATATTTTGCGAGATATTTTCCTAAGATGGGAGTACATTATTTTCTATTCTAAAAATTTGCTGAAACATAATATATTTATTTAACTTTGAATGAAAGCCCCGGATCCGAAATGCTTTTTTTATTCTAAAAAGTTATTTTTAAAATTTTTTAGTCTGTTTTGATTGAGAATTCTGTTCTAGCTACAAAACACCAATGATGCGTGAAAGACGAAATTCTCGAAATTGTTAATCTATAAATATTTTAAGAAATAATTTTTTTTTATGTATGGTCGAGTACAGGATACTTGAACAGTTATTTTTAAAGTCGATGCACTTTCTTTTGTGTGTTCCTAATTAGAGAAATTAAAATTTGTAACTGGTTCTCGTGCGTTTTTTTCTTAAACCTTTTGGGCTATTTTTGGACGGTGTTTGATTTGAGAATCTTTCCTCGTGAATAAACGATGACTTATGTGAATCAGCATTGCTAGATTTGTATTGCATGTTTTTAATTAGGCTAATATTTATAACGATTAATTGGTTATTTTTTTCAATTAATTATGTAATGTTAGTACTATGTTTAGTTCTAATAATTATATGTTTTTAAATATATATGTTGGATTTTCCATCTAATTATTAAGCAATTAATTTTATTTTTTCAATCTACTGTGACGAGACTCGCCGTCTCCTTCATTTCCACGGTATTCCAATAAATTATTTCCAACTATAATTACATCCTGTAATAGTCTTATTTGTAAATTCGAAATCTGTCCATTATACAAATCGAAACCGTTCATCCTACCTCTCCATATTTTTTAGGGAACTTTGTTAATGTATGGAAGGCATAAGCGTATTTCCGCTTAAAATTTTTTGATATATATTTTTGCGGATATTTAAGACTCCTTCCCCTTTCCCACCATTTCCCCGTGTTTTCCAGTAGATTAAAAATTTTATCTTTGTTTTTTTTCTCTCTAAAGATGACCATTTGAATGAGTTTTTTAAAACAGCATTTTGATTTTTTTTTAAAAAAAAAATCGGTTTAAAAATAATGGAGCCATATTAGTTTTTGTTCCTGGCCAAATCTATTTCAAAAAGAGGAAAAGTTTGTAGACTGCATAATGCAAATATTGAGTGATCCAGATGCATGCTATTTTGGTATTCTGAACCTGTGGATCATGTTGGTATGTACGTGGAAGAGATTTTTTCGAAATTCGTTATAAATTTTTTAAAAATTCACTGTTAAAGTGGATCGATAAGCAATATTTTGTCAGCACTTCGCATATATTGGACGTGCAACGTCTTGCTTTATTTTGCTTTTTACACTTTATGCTTGATGGAATTTTTTGGAGATCGTTATATTTATTCATTGTTAATTGCGAAATAACAATTCTTTTCCCAATGAATCATAGCATAAAAATCGTTTTTTAAAAGAGTGAATTTTAGTTTTTGCAACATGGCTTGTGTATTTTTCAAGCGTCGCCGTTTTTTCAACGTGAAATTAGAGCCAATAAAATCACTGCAAAACATGCAAATTCATGGAATATTATATTACTCCTAGGAAGACCTTTCACAAGTTTTATGTCACGGTCAACGTCACGGTCGACGGTGCTGAAAATTCATACTTCTCTGATTGGGAAGACATAATATTGCTTTTTAAGAAACTCTTCAGATTGTTGAAAGTATTGCTTCATTGTGTAATATTATAATTGCTCTTAGCTTAAGTGGTAACTATTACTTTATTAGAGGATATTTTGCATCGTTTAATTATCATTTTGGGACAATTTGTAGACCATTCGTGATTTTGCTTAAGAATTAATTATCTTTGCACCACAAATTGAAACTATAGTTAAATAAATTTTCAGATATGTTAATTTTCACAGTGTGTTGGATGTGTCTCATTAAAAAATATTCTATGCTTGTGTAATAGGAACGTTGAGTTTTTAAATTCAACCGTGCGAAAAATTGGTACTTTATCTGGTTGTTTATAAATTAAAAACTAAGATTTTACCTACATTATTATTGCACATTTCAGGCAACCATGTATTTAATTTATGAATCCTTATCTTGGGAGGTAAGTCATATTTTAGTTTTTAAGCCGAGGCTTACAACGACAGATTCAAAATCACAGCTAAAGAATTTCTCAAGAGTGGTGACTGAAGCTCAGGTTCTTGTCATTCTTTTTGTTTAATATATTCTGTTTATAAATTGATAGTATAAGATTTTAAAACTCCGAAGAATTCGAATACTTCGAAAATTTTGTGTACGGATTAATACGATCTTAATCTTACCGCTTTCGAATTCAAGGTTTAAAAATCATTATCATTTGGAATCAATCTTAAAAATCTGGATGTTCTGCATGTTTAAAGATAATCTTTTATCAAATATTTTTTATTTTTCTAATTTCATTCTTTCATCTTCGCGAATTCGATGTGCATTTGCAATATCTTCAAAGGTTGTCTTTTGTTGATCCATGTAAAAAATTATCTAATGTGCTCATCTATTTTTTAGCTAATCTTTATTATTTTTTTTTAAAAAAAATATTTCCTTATGTGCTATATCTAATTCTATAATTTTATTCATTTTTTTCTTGTGATATTTTTTCAGTTTTTTAAAAAATCGTTTGAGAGGATGAAAATAACATAATTGTTTTTACATTTCTTTTAATTATGTGAAAGTGTCTTCATCGAGGAATATATTGACCTTCTGAACTTAAAATATGATGAAATGACATTTGCTGCGAACAGTGGTGTACTGATGGGAGAGCATCCTTATTTTTCTCATGGAGTTTACTGTATGTGTTAAATAAGTTTGACACGTCTCTGGTATACCCTTACGATCCTTCTATATTTTCGGCCTTCCTTCTTGTCAACCAATTTTTATCTATTTCCCCTCTTTTGAAACGTCTAGATCACAGTAGCACTTAGACGCAGCGTAGCCTCATCTGGCTTTTACGCCATTAAGCTCCATCCTCACTCACATGCTCATCACATGTCTCATTATCAGTTGAATTATGCTCGGTGGAATTCAACAGAAATTTCTTTTCTTTTTTTTAAATTCTTTATTAGTGCACCCATTAAGGTATTACCATTGCTAATGAGTGAATTGCTTGCATTCGAAGCTTTATGTGGTCCAGAAAGTTGAGTGCCACAGTATAATCTTTAGCCATAGAAAGTTCGTGTGAATCAACAATAGCAAATATATTTAAACCATATTTAATAAGTTTATTTGGAATTTACTGAATAAAGGAGCACCTGTCGCGGAAAGACTCCAATTCTCATAAAACATGTTTAGTATCATCTGGATGAATAATTTCTTTCCTAGACGTAGTTGGAAGAGTGGCGTACAAAGAACACCAAATCGAACAACAAGGGGGAAAGATGAATATACTTCCGGCTGAAAAGAAAAAAACAAGTGAGCCTAGTGTTCTGAATTTTTGCATTCCTGATAGATGGAAGTTGAGGGAGGAATGTGATTTGTAGGTTCTAATTCACATTAAAAACCGTGTCCATTGTGTATTGCACTATGTTAAATATCGAAAGTTATGTTATTTCTAATGATCTATGTTTACTTTTGAAGTTAATACGTTTGTCTGGCATTATTTATATTTTCTAAAATGCTTCTTCTGATGCTCATCTCTAAGAATCGAATAAAATGAATAAATCCGAACAATTTGCCTGAGAGATCGTGCAGAGTCCATAGCTAATAATTTCATTAGTAAAATTTGACGAAAATTGCTGATGAATAACCAAGATAGTAAATATTTTGTCTTGAACTGACTCACACTGCTGTTCCAAAATTACGCACGGTACTGCATAAGCAGAAAATACTTTCGTGTGGGTAGAGCCAGAACAAGTACATAACATCATTTTGTCAGGTTCTTTTCTGTGGTAAGAAAAACGATGGAATATTGTTGTGTAGAAAAATAAAATATGCATGGTTGTTTTTGTTTTATATTCAAATGATTCTAAATTATATTCTGGTTTACAATGGCGTTAAAAAGTTTTAAAATTTGTAGTAATTTTAAAATACATGTCTAGTCGACAAATCAGATTCTTAGGGAATAAATTAGTATTTTTTCGTAATTAAGTTTCACGCGAAAGAGCGATTCTTTTTTTTTTTTTTTTTGAAAATCGCGTTGCACTTCGTATAATTCTTCCAAAAATACATATATCATTTGTCGCTTATTCTTTTTCATTTGTGTTGCGTTGAGTTGATTATTCTTATAATAATTTTTAGTGATCTTTGTTCCTAATATTACGCTATTTTTGTTCCTAATATTATTTTAAAAAAATTGGAACAGTAATTATAGAAGCTTCGAAGTATTGAAAGTTCTCGACGAATACACGTCAACCGATTTTTTCCAACCGATGCAAAAGTTTTCAAGTGTTGAAAATGAGCTCTCCCCCCCACCTTCAAAAAAAAAAAAAAAAAAAATTAATTTTAAAAAAAAAAAAAAAATTAAAAGTTATACAGCGAAAATTTTAAATTGTACAATTTAAAATGCAATCGCATCCCTCTCTGCAGTCACCTGATCTCAATGTGATTGAAAACTTATGTCAGTTCGGAAATCTGTTGGAAAGCATAATATTTGGAGCAAAGAATACTTTAAAAAATAATACAAGAAGAATCAACTTAATGATAATAATTTGGATGCTGATCTGAATGCTAAAAGGTATGCAACAAATTATGCATTATTCTATATATTTTTAGAGGAATTATTATACTCTAGGTGTGTTTACTCAATTTTATGACATAGAAATATGTAACTTCAATGTAAAAAATATGGCAATAGAAATATTACCGATCCAACATTTTTGTATTTTTTAATCAACTACATTCCTTCAAATATATAATTTATCAATTCACTAAATTTTCAAACTTAAATTTGTATTTTAACAGTGGTTTACTCCTTTAAGGAAGAGTGAGTAGTGTACATCCACTTTTAGAGCCATTGTATATATATATATATATATATATATATATATATATATATATATATATATATTTTTATATATTTATATATATATATATATATATATATATATATATATATATATTTATATATATATATATATATATATATATATATATATATATATATATATATATATATATATATATATATATATATATATATATATATATATATATATATATATATATATATATATATTTACACTACAAAGATCTATCGCATCTGATGGATGCACACATACATCGAGGCCCCAAGCCCTCTATCGGCGTTGTGTCAGGTTTAGGGTATAGGTTGGGTGAACTGAGGTATTACATTTCACTTCACTGAGGGTCTGAAATGGATATTCCCGCCGCCTCGTGTTGTTTCAAGTGCGAGGGACGTAAATAAAATTAACATGAAATCATCCCAAGATAGGCCTTACCTGCTAGTCTCAGAGGAAACAATTTTCCAGCACCTACACGTAGAGAAAGAAATCAATGAAAATTGCTTCTGATATGCATTTTAAGAATTGTTAGTACAGGAGATGCAAATGGCTCGTATTAAAATAAATAAAACAAAATCACTGACTGAATGACAATATCACGAATATTTATACGCGTTGGAGGAAATTGAAATGGTACAAATATGCTATCTATAAAATACATGCATACCTATCGATTTCATCCATATTGCAATAGTTATGTCAGGTTATGTTCGGTGAAGTTGATACCAAGCTGATGATAAAAGCTGCGCTTAGGTTACCGAACTACTTGCTGTAAGGGAAACGAAACAACAAACGAAAGCAAGAGCCTGAGGTGAGAGTCTCATAAAATTTTCCACCAGACTTGCCCCATCATGCCTTCAAGGAGGCCTGCAGACTGCACTGAAGTAGGAAAAAGGAGATAGAGTTGAATTTGTATACTGATGCTTATCTTGAAATAGAGCAAATTTTCGACGCATAACGGTGCGTTTCACACTGTCACAGACTAGATGCGAAATCAGGAGTATTGACAAGGTTATTTGGTGTGTTTTAATTATATTCATCCAATACCAGAGTTCTGGATTTGTAACATGATACAATATTGAACGAAAATAATGTAGTCTCTAATATTGTTGTAATATAAATATTTGATGGCTGCACGTGATCTAGAAACAAAATAATAATTATTAAAATTGCTTAATTGTTACTATGACGTGAAACATAAAAGAAAATGAGGCACTTTTAAAATATTATTCATATAACCTGGGACTTCCACTAAGTGTGTTCTATTTTGTATTTTGAAAATTTTTATTTTAAAGTACTAGGAGGATAATATATTTTATGAGATATTTTCCAAGATGGAAGGCTATTTTCTATTCTAAAATTTGCTGAAACATAATATACTTATTTAATTTTGAAAGCCCCGGATCCGAAATGCTTTATTCTAAAAGCGGTTTAAAATTTTTGAATGTTGTTTTGATTGAGAATTTGTTCTAGGCTACAAAACACCAATGATGCGTGAAAGACGAAATTCTCGAAATTGTTAATTCATAAATATTTTAAGAAATAATTTTTATGTATAATGAGTACATGATACTTGAACAGTTATTTTAAAGTCGATGCTTTTGTGTACCAATTGAGAAAATTAAAATTTGTAACTGGTTCTCGTGTTTTTCAACCTTTGCTATTTTTGGACGCAGGTTTGATTTGGAGAATCTTCCGAATAAACGATTATCTATGTGAACTACAATTGCTAGACTTGTATTGCATGTTTAATTAGGCCAATATTTATAACGATAAATTGCTATTTTTCAATTAACGTAATGTTAGTAACAGGTTTAGTTCTAATAATTATATGTTTCTAAATATATGTTGACTTTCCATCTAATTATTAAGCAATTAATTTTATTTTTCAACGACGAGACTCGCCGTCTCCCTTCATTTCCACGGTATTCCAATAAAATTATTTCCTTAACCTATAATTACATCCTGTAATAGTCTTATTTGTAAATTGAAGGTCCATTATACAAATCGAAACCGTTCTATCTCCACTCTCCATTTTAGGAACTTTATTAATGCATGAAGCAAGCGTATTTCACAAATTTTGATATATTTCATATTTAAGACTCCTTCCCTTCCACCACTTCCCGTGTTTTCCAGTAGATTAAAATTTATCTTTGTTTTTCTCTCAAAGACACTTACTTGAATGAGTTAAAATGAGTATCTGATTTTTGCAAGACAAATCGGTTTAAAAATAATGGAGCTATATTAGTTTTTGTTCCTACAAATCATATTTCAAAAGAGGAAAAGTTTGTAGACTGCATAATGCAAATATTGAGTGATCCAGATGGCTATGCTCTTGTGGCTCTGAACCTGTGGACGTTGTATGCATGTAAAGAGATTGAAATTGCTATAAATTTTAAAATTACTGTTAAAGTGGATCGATAAGCAATATTTTGTCAGCACTTCTGTATATTGACGCAATGTCTGCTTTTATTTTGCTTTTGCTAATTTTATGTTTGAATTTTTAAGATTGTTATATTTATTCATTGTTAATTATGAATAACAATTCTTTTCCCAATGAATCATAGCATAAAACTGTTTTTAAAAGAGTGAATTTTAGTTTTGCATGGTTTGTATTTAAGTTACGTTGTTTTTCAACGTGAAATTAGAGCTAATAAAATCTACCAAAACATGCAAATTCATGGAATATTATATTACTCCCAAGACTACAAGTTTTATACACAACATGCATGATTTGGTGTTGAAAATTCATACTTCTGATTGGGAAGACATAATATTGCTTTTAAGAAACTCTTCAGATTAGAAAGTGGTTGTTTCATTGTGTATTATTATAATTATGCTCTTAGCTTTAAGTGTGGTAACTATTACTTATTAGAGGATATTTTGTACTGTTTAATTATCATTTTGGATTGTAGACTATCTGTGATTTGCTTAAGAATTCACTATTCTTGCACCACAAATTGAAACGATAGTTAAATAAATTTCAGATATGTTAATTTTCACAGGTTGAGGTCTCATTAAAAATATTCTATATGCAGTAATAGGAACGTTGAGTTTCTAAATCCAAAGAAAATTGGTACCTTTATCTTGGTTGTTTATAAATTCATAAAACCAAGATCTTACCTACTATTACTGCATTTCAGGCAACCATGCATTTAATTTATGAATCCTTATCCTGGGAGGCAAGTCACATTTTGCAATAGAGGCTACAACGACAGATTCAAAACTGCCAGCCAAAGAATTTCTCAAGAGTGGCAGACTGGAAGCCAGGCTCTTGTTCACCTTTTGTTTAATATTCTGTCAAACATAAGTATAAGATTTGAACTCCGAAGAATTCCTGAATACTTCTGAAAATTTGTGTACGGATTAATACGATCTATCTTACCGCTTTGAATCTGGGTTTAAAAATCATTATCATTTGAATCAATCTTAAAATCTGGATGTTCTGCAATGTTTAAAGATAATCTTATCAACATTTTTATTTTTCTAATTTCATTCTTTCATGAATCTGATGTGCATTTGCACATCTTCAAAGGTTGTCTTTTGTTGATCCATGTAAAAATTATCTAATGTGCTCACTATTTTAGTTAATCTTATTATTAAAAATATTTCTTATGTGCTAGTATCTAATTCTATAATTTTATCTATTTTTCTGTGATGATATTTTTCAGTTTTAAAAATCACTATGATGAAAATAACATAATTGTTTTTATTTCTTTAATTATGAAAGGTTCTCATCGAGGAATATGGCTGATCCTCGAAACTTAAAATATGATGAATGACATTTGCTGCGTAAATTAATGGGAGAACTTTATTTTCATGGGATATCATGTTAAGTTTGACACTGCCTCTGGTATAATTCTTGCTGATCTCTTCTCATATTTTCTGCCTTCTGTCAACCAATTTATCTATTTCCCTTGAAACGTCTAGATCACAGTAGCACTGACGCATGTAGCTCATCTGGCTTTTACGCCATTAAGCTCCATCTCACTACATGCTCATCACATGTCTCATTATCAGTTGACTATACCGGTGGAATCTGGTGAAATTTCTTCTTTTTAAATTTTATTAGTACCAAGGTATTACCATTGCTAATGAGGAATTGTTTTGTATTCGAAGCTTTAATGTGGTCCAGAAAGTTGAGTGCCACAGTATAATCTTTATTATAGAAAGTCTGTGGAATCAGGCAACATATTTAAACCATATTTAATAAGTTTGAATTTACTGAATAAAGGATAATCTGTCGCGGAAAGCACCTCAATTCTCATAAAACATGTTTAGTATCATCTGAGAATTTTCCTAGATGGTTGAAGAGGGCGTACAAAGAACACCTCAACGAAACAACATGTGGTATTTAACATACTCCGGCTGAAAAGAAAAACAAGGAGCCTGAATTTTACCCCTGATAGATGAAAGTTGAGGAGGGGAATGTGATTTTGCAGGTTTAATTGTTAAAACCAACCATTGTGGCTAAATTGTTAAATACCATCGAAAGTTATGTTATTTCTAATGATCTATGTTATTTTGTTAATACGTTTGTCTAATACGGAGACATTTTCTAAATGCTTCTTCTGATACCATTCTAAGAATCGAATGAATAAACTGAACACCCCACTGACGTAGAGTCCAGGCAGCTAATAATTTCATTAGTAAATTTGACGAAATTGCTGATGAATAAATTAAGATAGTAAATATTTCTGAACAACTGACTACACTAAGCAATCAAAATTTCGACGCGCATGGTATCATTGCATAAGCAGAAAATACTGTGGTAGAGCCAGAGAAATGGGCACATACCACTGCCTTTGTCAGGGTTCTTTCTGTGGTAGAAAAACGATGGAATATAGTAGAAAATAAATATGCATGCTTACTTTGTTTTATATTCCAAATGATTCCAAATTATATCATTATAATGAGAAGGTTAAAATTTTAAAACTTTAGTAATTTTGTAATATTAGTCGATAACCAGATTCTTAGGGAATAAATTAGTATTTTTGTAATTGTTTCAGAGCTGATTTTTGAAAATCATGTTGTACCCTTCAATTCTTCCAAAATACATATATCATTTCCACGCCATTCTTTTCTATCTAGGTTTAAATATTGATTATTCTGTGAGACACTTTAGTATCTTGTCTTAAGACATGCTATTTTGTTCATTATTATTTTAAAATTGAATAGAATTATAGAAGCTTCTATATTGAAAGTTCTGACGAATTATCAAACCGATTTTCCAACCGATGCAAAGTTTCTATGTTGAAATGAGCCTCCCAACCTTCAAAAATTAAATTAATGATGTTTGCAGTCGAAACATTTCCCAAAATTCTAAATCTTTTAAAATTATTAACACAAAAATAAAGATAAAAATAAAATAAAAATCTCAAATTTGAAAGAAAAATTAAAAGTTATATAGAAGCGAAAATTTTAAATTGTATGACCAAAATGCAACGCATCCTCTCAGAATACCTGATCTCACAAGATTGGGAACTTATGTCAGTTCTGAAATCTGTTGGAAAGCATAATATTTGGAGCAGATTTTAAAAATAACAAGAAGAATCAACTTAACATAATAATTGGATGCTGATCTGAATGCTAAAATATGCAACAAATTACATTATTCCATATTTTAGAGGAATTATTATACTCTAGGTGTGTTTAATTAATTTTATGACATAGAAATATGTAAATCTCCAATAAAAATATGGTAAATAGAAATATTAATGATCCAACATTTTGTTTAATCAACCATTCCTTCAAATATAATTTATCAGACCACTAAATTTTCAAACTTAAATTTGTATTTAACAGTGGTTTACTCCTTTACAAAGAGTGAGAGTACATCCCTTTAGGAGCTAATAGAGAGTATATAGAGAGAGTTATATATTTTATATTTATAC
>BMAW01053920.1:128924-145727 GCA_019974015.1 Nephila pilipes
CAAAAAAAAAAAAAAAAAAAAGAATATTTTGAGTTATACTCTAATAACAGTATTCGAAAAAGGAAAATATTTTTTTTTGTAACAAAATTAAAACATGTACCGAATAAAGTGAGTGTTAGAAAATACAATGCTCCGTTGAATGAGTGCTGAAATTATTAGAATTGTTAAAAATTAGTTTAAAAAAAAAAGCTGCACAAAACATGACCTATTATGCAGTAGTTGATTTGTACCAATGATTCTAAAAAAAGGACGAATGTAGTTAGTTTTTCGAACCATGTATTTTCCTTATTTGCATTCATTTATGAATGCAATTATTTTTTTATTGATGATCCATTCATTCATATGCAAATGTAAAAACTTGTGGAGATAAATTGGAAAAAAAAAAAAAAAAAAAAAAAAATAGAACAGAAACTAGCAATACTTACATTTCCCCCTTGTTTTTCTTTTCAAAAATCTTTAAAAAACAAGTTTCTGTAAGTTGAATTGAATTTTTAAACTCAAGCAAAATACAATATTATATAATACAATTCGCAGTAAGAGAAAAAATGCACTTTCATTGATTATTTTAATTCTAAAATTCTGCCTAATGAGTTGTATTTCTTGACTTTATCATAACTAGAGAAGGTTCTTTGAAATAAAACATTCTACTTCTTTTTTCAAAGTAAAATTTTGAAACGTAAAAACTATATATTATCCTACTTGGTTGTTAGAAAACTGCTGTGGAAAAATTCGCTTTTCCTTTTCACCCCCCCTTCTAACATTAGATAGTTGAAACTCATACCACAGATAAAGTGTCAATAAATCTTTAGTGTCCAGCCATTCTAAGCCTGTCTATCTGGATCTTTAAATCTTTGAATGCACAATGAAGTGCATTCAAAGCTAGGTTAGGGTTAGTTCCAAAAGTGCCGAGTGCTATCTTAAACCTTATACATGAAAAGGAAACGAGATAATTGGTTTCAGGGGCACTATTCTTTCGCATTCGTTCATTCTCGACTTCAAATGATTATAATTCATTCCCGATTTTATTGACGTTATATGTGTCGGCAATTCCTTTCTTACAAAGTCGCCGTGGATGTCCGGCTTATACGTCTAATAAACCTTAAGTTTTTAACCCCTTAACTCCCGCCGGCGTATATATACGCCTCACTCAACCGATGCGTTCACTGCCGCCGGCGTATATATACGCCTTTCCGAAGTACGATCCTTTGCATTGCGCTGCTATAAAGAAAACTACTCCCACGACCTTGGAATGCCATAAAATGACCTTGACAAGGTTTGAAACGGATGTTCTTATTTCATATAAGAGGGGTAGGGTATTGGTAAAGGGGATTTTTCTGAAACGGGAAAGTTATAGCTGTGCAGTTTTGCTTCTGTTTCTGTTTGAGTAGGTCGTGCTTTTTTTATTCTTCTTTTGCTTCCGTTTTCGTTTATTGTGCGAAATAGAAGATCTTTTTACGAAAATGTCTGACAGTGATGAGAGTGACTTAGATGATTATTTCCCATCATCTTCAGGATCAGAAACGTCGGAATATGATATTACGTCAGATGAAGAGGTTTCTGATTGCGACTATTCTCTGAAAGACGCCTGACGTTGGGTACAACTGGATACAAAAAATTTACAGAAGAGAAGAAGACAGAAGAGGTATTATATAACAATATTAAGCCATCTGTTGGATATGGCTATTTGGAATGCTTTCATCTAACGGAAAAAGAAGCTTCCAAACATTGACAATTACGATTTCCGAATGAATTTGGTGGAACGCATATTAGAAAAATTCCATGTTACCACACCACAATCTGCTCAACGACAGAAGTTACAAAGCGATTGTCCTTTACGACTTACTGGTAGATACTTTCCGGACTTAGTACCATCAAAGAAAAATGCATCGAAAAAATGTATTGTTTGTTCAAAAGCAAAAGTTCGTCGTGAAACTCGCTATCAATGCAATGAATGTGATGTTGGTTTATGTGTTCAACCTTGTTTTAGGAAATATCACACAGCAGATAACTTATAACATTTGTTTGATTACACTGTTATTTTATACTTTAAATTTTGTATATATATATATATATATATATATATATATATTCATCTTCTATTTTCTGTGAAAGTAAAAAGGTTTTATGTTGCAAAACGCACCTCTTTTTTTCCTCCAATACACCGCATAACTACGCGCGCCTGTATGAAAAACGGTGGCACTGGGGAGCGCATCTCGTTAGTTTTCCTCGGCAGGTAAGGGGTTAAATATATGTTTGGGACAATTTTTTTTGAAAGCTTTTTCACTAGCCTCTTGCAAGAAAACTTTTAATTTGATTAAAAACTGTCTTTGGTCAACAACGAATCTAGTAAAATTTTTCGGCAATCATTTTCATTAAAAATGTAGCAGCTAAAAAGATTGATTTTGTTGAAGCCATAAAAAATTTCAGAATTCAAAGCTAGCTCGAAAACAATTTTCTGCTTTGTTTGAGAATGAAAAGATAAAAACATTTTTTGAAATATCAAACATGGCAGAAATTGTTTTTACTTTTTCTTTAATCTTAAATATTTTTGTTTCCAGGTCACTATACCTATTTATTTTATGAAATAAATGATGGCTTTTTTATAGAAATAATTAAAATAAGGGGACTTTAGGAAGGTTTCCTCCCCGATCCCCAATCCCGGTATACCCTAGCGATCCTTCTCTATTTTCGACCCTCTTTCTTGTCAACCATTTTTACCTTTTTTTCAACTTCACGTCTAGACCACAGTTTAATCTTGTTTGGCGCAGCATAGCCATATCTGGCTCTTGCGCCAATAAACTTTACATTCACTCACTCACTCACCCCGATCCCCAATAGTTTTAGCTTCTTCTCTAACAGTATTACACTTTGTAATAAAAGAAATGTTACCCTAAGAACTGAACTGAATTATTTTCTTTCTTTCTTTATTTTGATTATTACTATTTTCACTTCTTATCACTAAAAATCTGAGTATTACTTTTTTAATTTTTGGTGCATTAGATTGAAAAATGTTCCTTAAATTCTAAGAGTAATACTCAGATTTGTGAGTATTACTCTTAGTGTTCAGACATAGAGTATTACTCTCTTTCATACATAATTTCAGTAACATGCCAATGTTATTGAAACTATATATGAAAAATAAGCAACTAAGCTCATCACGAATAACGTTTTATATAGAAAATATTTCATTTATTTTTTGAGGGAAAAAATGTAAGATTTTTCTTAAGAATAATATTCATATTTTATTAATTATAATTCGGTAAGAAACAATTTCTAATGGCTCAGTAATATAACTGTCAAAAAGCACAACTGATTTTTTTTTAAAAATATAATATTTATTGACTTTTAGACAATCGATGCTTATAAATAATATTTAAACTTAAATTTATTTAATGTATATTTGCTCTTCATTAGCATATAATGTGAATGTCCCTTCATGGATATTTATTTCAAGTTTCAGAGAATTAAACAATATTAAAACAATTGATCGTTGATTTGGTGGCCGTGGTATTCTAGTGATAACAGTCGCAAACCCACGGCAGACAGTTTTCGTCGAGTTGCGAGTTCGAACCTTGATGCCACTAAAGACCCACTGTGTATTCGAGATTGATACACGTAAAATCTGTCAAGGTTCAAAGTCCTCCTGTTGGTGTGGTGTGGAAGTTAGGAGACGGAGGTGTCAGCTTAAGTGTCATCCTCTTCACATGACCGAGGTTCAAAATTACGAGGTTTGCAGTTTAGTGTTGCTTCTAGTACGACGTTAATAAAACTAATCAATCAAACGTCGTTGATTTGAGTAAATCGGAATTTAATCGAAAATCTATCACATTGATATATTCTCAATATTTTTCTTTTCTTTTCGATTAATCATTTTGATTATAAAGAATAATGTTTATCTAAATTTTCTAACGGTTATATTATTATTTATTTCTTGAAGAACTTCAACCGTAATTTCAAACTAAACATTTCAGAATATGTTACATGGATGGCTTTGATATATATAAAATAAATTTATAATATTTGTAAATTTTTAATGTATTTAATAAAGATTATAAAACTAAAATATGTTATCATGCTACATACTTTTAAACATGTTTTTGAATATTTGATCTTTGAATAAAACGAAATAAATATTTATTTTCTTAATGTAGTATTTTATATTAAGTTCAGAGTAAAAGTTTCAAGCAAAAGAAATATTGCTGGAATAGTTAAAATGTTCCAAATTAATACAGATATTATTAAAATTGATAAAAGTTAAAACAATACAAGACTTTTTTTTCCATTGCTGTTTTATTTCTGTTATTAATTCAGAATAATAGAAAATATTACAATTTTTTTTAATAATTTGAACATTTTCCTTAATTATTCAAAAGAATTACAAATTTATTCAGATTTTTAGATGCTAAAAACATATTCACACTTCCTAAATAATTAGAGGAGAATTTTTGTGTGTATAAATAGATAATTCATATTGTTTATGTATTAAAATTTGAAGTGGTATATAATATAATTTGATAATTGTATCATGTAACGGGGTTGTCTTCACTGCTGGCTATAAATATTGCTAAATAAAATAATTATACTAGATCTTTCCGGATTATTGTATATGAATAGAATAATGTACTTCATGAAAATTCTAATTATGATACTGAGAATGATACAAGGAAATTGTAGGAAAAAAACATTGCTTCAGTTTTCAGAACATCTTTCCCAAAGTTTCTTGAATTGGAAACGGACAAATGATCGCAAAGCGGCTTTCAGAGGGAACTTCGCCTAAAAAAGGGAGACTCATTGGTTGTTAGGGTCTTCTTGGAACTCAAACATCCCCACTGCACAGCAGGTTCAAACATTCAATTTTGTCCTTTTGTCGGACGACACTTAAAAATGTCAATCATTGACGAGAAAGGGGGTAAGTAATGTAGTAAAAACACCCGTCCTTATCAGGACTTCCTTCTCAAAAGTGCCCGTCCTCAAAAGGTTAATATAGAAATTCTGGAAGATGATAAGATCAATGTTATGAATATTCTTTAAATTTTGAATATTGTTGGAGAACATCTTATCTGTCTGATGTACTTTACATACTTTCTATATACGATTTATACTAATAAGTTCAGCTCCCACAATAATCATTGAATTCCCTATAATTAATTAGTGGCTCTGAATATTCCGTGATTTTTCCATAGCTATATTTTTTGTAAAAGTCAACACGTTATTTTTGTAGCAGGCGTTTCTTAAAATGCTTCCTTCGCTTATCAAATAAATCGGATCTGCTCCATTTTCACAGTTGATGCGCTGACTATTTACTAAGCTTTGGATGAACTAACAGAATCTAATAAGTGCTCATTTTATATTCAATAGTTATTCAATTTTATCTTCTCTACAAAACTTTTCAAACAAGTCTCCTAAAATTATTCATAAATTGGGCTCTAAAATTCCTGTATAATCACATTATATGCGGTTGGTGTTTCTTTGGATTCTGGGCCACTCGAAATTTTTTGGAATAAACAAGTGGATAAAATTGCAAGATCGGTAATGGAATATGTGAAAGTATCGACGGATAACCTCAGAACCATGCTAACAATTATTAAAATTGACTGAAAAAAAAACTAATGGAAACGTTTACTGCAGCAAATATTTTGGAATTTTGAGAAACATACTGAACATTGATATAATATATAATTGTTCAACAAACAGAAGAGATTCTGGACTTCCCAATTTTTAGCAGAATGATAGTAACCCCCTATATTTTTTTTATACAAATTTATTTGAGCCTTTAGGTTTCCTTTTAATTACAGTTATGGCAAGGGGTCGTGTTGGTTTAGTAAATGGTTTTGGTTAGTGTAATTATTATATTTGAGAAATTACACTTATAAAAAAAATTCCAAAATTATACATGAGAATAAACGAACGGATTGCAATGACGTGTACACTCATAGCTTCATTGGCTTTTGCTGAGGCGTTCCTCCTCGTTTCACTTCTGCTGCTTATGACAAGCAGTATACACTTATTATAATAAGGTTGGTTACAAATTCAATTTACCGGATAATATAGTTAGCACTACTTGCAATAAAATAATTGCAAGAACACATTTTGTTAACCTACATAAATTAAACACCCCACCAAAATAATCTGCTACATACTTTTAATCGATTCCGGAAATTCTTCAGAGAAATTTTGGAGAAAACAGCGTCAAATAAAAGAATGTTTAGATTTTTTTTTTGCAGATGAATGAAATACTATTAATTTAACTGACGAAAAAATGCTGTAAAAATGGATAATAGCCTCTCTCAAAAATCAATCAATAGGTTAGCTATTTCAAATTGGAACTCCATGGTACACTTATCCCACGGCATATAAAACAGAAAGAAAGAAAAAAAGAAACAGGGATAAATGTCTTCTTGTAATGGGAAGTTCTGACGTCCATTGAAAAAAGATTTATTTGAAAAAGAAGAGGAAAATCTTAATAGCAGAATAGGTTGTGGGTCTGTTTGACATGAGGTGATTGACACATTAGAAAAGAAAATTATTCAAATCTCCGTGAACTCGTGGCGAGCCTTGGTGGGGGCTAAAGGCTCTAAAAGATTGTAATTTGAGAGATAATTGGGAAAAATTTTGTTTTTAAAATTGTTGATCAATCAGAAAGATTTATTGGGCTAAATGCCTTAAATTTATAACCCACATGTATTTGCTTTTTTTTTTTTTTTTCTAATCACGCATAATTAAGTATCAAAATACTGAACCTTTAGTGATATAGTGAAAGTCAATTACTAAAGCCATCGATAACCACTCTTAGTAAGCGACATATATAGATTATCATATCAAAAATACTCGTAGCCCAAAATAAAAAGGATCTTTGTTAAATGAAAAATATGGCCATTATATTGAAATCGAATTTGTTAATAAGCCAGTATATCCAAGATAGTTGTATTTCAATATACAGTACTCTGTAGGTAATTCGGCATATATTGGACTAGACAACCGGAGTTGTAGGGATTTATCATATTATTTAACATGTGGGTTAAAAAATCACTGACAAAATTTTCAGTAATTTTTTTCAGTTCAAAATTACTGAAAAATCACTCGCATGATACTGGTATTTGAATAAATAAAACTGTATTGTTTTGCATGAACTTCAATACATTACACTTAAATAAAGTGTCAAACATGCAAAATAACTTAAACTACAAAAAATGTACTGTTTTGTATTGATATCCTGTACATTATTTCGTTCAAGTAAAATGCATAAAATAATTTTCTGTGACTTGTCAGCCGGTGTAAAAACTCCGTATTTACCGGCAGTGCCGAATAAGTGAAACTGCGGATTATAAAGGGAGTAACTGCACTTCCATGTTTTATCATTCTTCCTGCCATGTTGGTGGATATTGTCCACAAATTTATAATTTATTCTTTTCATTTTCTAGGTCATCGAATTATTTAAATTTTAATAAAAATCATCTAAATCTTTATTCATATTATGTTCATATTTTTGATTACATTCATTACAACGTTTGTATGGTTGGAAATCAATTTTTCTTAAATGATTATTTGATATTGATAATTAATGTGATTTTATTCCATCCGAGCCATTAGTTTACAGAAAAGGGACATTTTAAGGTATCGTCAAACTGCGAATTTTGAGCGTAATGGTAGATCCTGTGGAATTTTCAATTTTTATCCGTAAATCCAGATTATTGCTATTAATTGCATGGAATACAGTGCTTTTGAAAGAGTGAGGAATAAATTTGTGTCTGCATGATTTTTTTTTCTTCTGATTTTTTAGGTATTTTTTAAATATTTACTAAAATTCTGAAAATTAACATGAGGCGAACAAAAGTGATCATAAAAATACTTTGAATAATGGAGAAAAAAGTAACTGTAAAGAAATCTTTTCGTATTTTATGCTCTTTCAAATGCATATTTAAAATTTTTTTAAAATTAATTCTGTTGCTTGTAATTAGAAAAATCAACATTATACTCGTAAATTAGAGAAGAGGGAAAAGAAAATGAGATCCTCCCCCTCCTGTGCGGTAGAACTTAGCTATCTCCTTTGCAGTCCATTGAAAATGGTAATTTATACCCATTTGGGTGGGTTGGCCGAAAGGAAGATAGACTTTATGGAATTATTAGTTGGACATAGTGTTTTACACTACGTCCATCTGTGGGTAGCTACGATGATGAATGACATAAATTGATTTTCTACATGCTGTATTGTTCGATTCTCCTGCCGAAAAGCTTTTAATAAAATTTTTAGTGCAGATCAGGAGTTTTATTTATAACCATTTGAGACGTTGGGTTATTTGTAGGTTTCTCTTCACTAACCTCGATAACTTAAATAAATTATATTACGTAAAATTACAAATTCTTCCAAACCAAAACGAAACGTGATTAGGTAAATTAGAGGAATATAGGGAAAAAAAGTGAATTGAATAAGAGATACTGATATATAAATGAAATAGTATTGAAGGAAATGAAGGGAGGTATGGGAAAAAACGATTTGATAAATATTGAAGCGAATTCTAGTTGAAGTATTGAGATAAGAATCGCATGTTTGTGTGAAGTGATTGAATCTAAACGAGTGAATTATTAACCTAAGAATTTATTAATTGATCCTAATTTAAAATTGACGTTGTAAGTGGAATTTGGGAGAGAGTGATCTCACACATCTATATCTTTCGTTAATAAAGTATTTTACCATGTTAAATATTCTGCGATTGGAGTCTCTTTCAATTATCTCTCGTATTTACTAACTGTTTAATTGAAAGGAACGATGGCCGTTGAATTAAATAATGGAGAATGGGCGTCGCACATTTAATTATTTTAGAAAGTTTGAGTGCTTTGTTATATAGATATGTTAGAAATAATGTTTAGAAAGTACTTTAAATGCAATTTCCACGAAGAAAAAAAAACCCCTCCTCTGTTCTCTCTCATACGTTATTCTGTATGTTATTTTTGCTGAAAGTATTTATGAATTAGATATTATGTTTTATTAACTACAGAAATGAGCAAAAGAGTTTTTTAGATGTGTTGTAAATATGTTAGTGGAGTTATTTTGAACCAGTTTTCTTTTTCTTGTTTATACCTCCAGAATGGAAATTCATATTTTTTATTTATTTAGTTTAGTTAGAAATATTTAGTTATTTGAATACCAGTTATTATGAACTTGTGTTGTAGAGTTTATTTCGGTTATTAAATAATATGCATTGTCGTCAAAGCTGGAGGAAAAAATTATATATTTCGGCTAAGTGAAAAGAGAAAAAGAGTATAGAAACGCGGGGATTGGATATAAAATAATTCTTTTCTAAAATTTTTAGTTTTTTTTAGCATGAATCATTTTGCAATTCGTTTGTGTTTCATCCCATTCTATTCATGGCCGGCGATTTTCCTCGAGTCGCTTGGTTAATAAAACCATTTTATTCATTTTCTTGCTTTCGTGAGGAATACGAAATGTTTTGCTCTCTTCTTATGAAATTTTGTGTTCTTCCTCATTTTCATGTATTTGCTTTTTAAAACGCTTCAAACTGCTACTTTTCCACCTAGATATCTGAACGATTTTTATACATGATTAATGGAACGATATTATATTATTTTTGTACGATATCATTACCTTATTAATTTAAAAATTAAGTCTCCTGTGAGTGAGTGAGTGAATGTAAAGTTTATTGGCGCAAGAGCCAGATATGGCTATGCTGCGCCAAACAAGATTAAACTGTGGTCTAGACGTGAAGTTGAAAAAAAGGTAAAAATGGTTGACAAGAAAGAGGGTCGAAAATAGAGAAGGATCGCTAGGGTATACCGGGAGTGCGTCACCCGTGTTTACCAAAGACAGTAAACCCCATGGGAAAGAAAAAGATCACTAGGGTGCCTCGGGGTCATGATGCCCGTACTTACCTGAAGAAGGCAAGTCCCTGAGGTCCCCTGATATAATCCCCAGGGGCAGGGTGCCCGGCTATACCCCCAGACGCTGGGTACCCATTTTAGTCACCTTTTACGACATGCATGAGCTACAGTGAGACTATTCTGTCATCCCCGGTCACCACACGGGTCAAATTAAGTCTCCTATTACATATGTTTTTCTAATTTTATTGTACAAAATTATCAGAAAATATATTAGTACGATACATTCAAGTTTAGATTTTGAAATTTGTTTGATTATATTAATCTTGAACTAGAGCATTTTGTATTAAATATATTAAGTTTTTATTTAATACATCATTTTTATTATTTGATTTGATTCATTATTTGCTTCGCCAAATTTTCTTTTCCAACTCAATGTTGCATTTAATTTTAGTTATAAGTATTTTTAATATTTGAACGGCTCAATATAACTAACATTTAATATAATTAGTTACAACTTCATTCAGAAATATTAGTTCTAAACTATTAATTTTTATATTTGAAGAATTAGAAGCATTTTTATTCATTAATACTTTAAAAATAATTTTAATTAATTACTTATTTAAAAAATATTTCATAATGATTATCATGAACTTTCATAAACTTCTCAATAGAACTATTGTTCTTACTTCTTAAAATCATGTATTGATGTTTTAATTAAGTATAATTGATTGTAGTTTCCTCAAAATATGAACATTTTATTCTCAAAAATAATGTAATAGTTAATAATAATACATTTTTAGAAATGCTTAAAAGGGGAGTCTTTTTTTAATGATATTTTTATAGTACTTGACTTGGAAAATTGAAGTCATGTTTTCGAATAATTTTCTCCAATTTTTTCTTCGTCAACTAGTCCATCCATTTCCTGCATCTTTTTCTCTTTTTCGGTTACATGATTAATGCAATTCATCTAATTTTGAACATAGACCTTCTCTATTCCTTGAATTACAAGATTCTTTACATTATTAAAAGTTTTGTTTTCCGTAGCAACATGTTCTTTTTACTTTGCTCCAAATAATCTAAATGAGATTGATGCATTGTAGTCTTAAAATTTTATAGCCAAATGCTTCTGCAATTTCTTCTACTCTATAACTATCATGCAAATGTTTTACTTCACTGATTTTCTGCAAAAGCTCAATTTTTATATCTTGGTTCCACATAATTTTCTTTTTTGATAACCACTCTTGAATCTCATCCCCCCCTCCCCATGATCTTGAGTGAATTTTCTCCTTCACAGAATGATGGGGACATTGTCCTTCACAATAATGCTGTTGGGTTTTAATTTTGGCATGACATTTTCAAACCATTTCTCAAAATGGTTGCCTACAAAAAGATCTGCAGCATCCCAAACAAATCCTTCGTTGCTTCCGATGTGGGTTATGATAAGTCTCCTTCCTTTGCTTTTGGATGTAATCAATCCTACTGTTAAATTAGAAGAGGAAGCTTCATAACGGCTTGTAATTTTTGTGTCTTGCCACACTCGACTCTGAGAATGCCCTTCATTTTTTCAGGTCCCATCCAAATAGTATATGACGCATTTTCTTTAACTTCTAATTTTTAGCGAATAATTTCTGCGCTTTTAAAATGATGTCTTGTCTTTTCCTTTTTTCAAATCAAAATACCAATTCTTTCAAAATTCTATACAAGGTAGTCCGGCTAATGTTTTTCGAAAAAATATCGGTTATCATCGTTCAATTCTTTCAGAACTTTGTCTAACGCAGGAATTACATTCTTACGGAAAAAACTATGAATTTGTCGTCGAATGCATGGCAATGTAAAGTCATCATACTTTATCAGTCTTCTGCGCTTACTTACGGCACGAGGACGTTTTTCCCCTCCTTTTTTTAACCGGGAGAACTGAAAGAACTTAATGTCTTCTTTTCTTTTTTCCAAACGAAAAATTGCTTCGAAACACCAGTTAGTTGAGAAACCTTTTAAACGATTTGATTAACAGATTCTCGAGTGTTTTCTTCTCGAAGTCCTCCGGGCTCCACTTCGGAATGATTTTCCACGCTTTTATGGTATATACAACGTGATCGGTGACATTCCTAATTCAGCCATGTTTAGAATGTCAAATATAAATGGGAGGAGGGTGAAGCAACCGATATCAAAGACGCAAAGCGAATGTACACCCTGATAATAAGACATAACCTGACCTATGCATGTCCAGTACTAAAACCCTAGAAATGCTTGAAAAACCTCAAATGATAGTAAAAGTAAACTGGTACATGAGAAATCATGATATCAGAAATTCCATAAAATAAATACCCATCACTCAAAAACTTCATCAAAAAATTATCCAAACATTTCTTCCTTAAAATGGACACCTCCACAAATAGAGCAATAGAAAATTACACTCCAATTCGAAATAACCAACTATTACATAGACCCAGAGAAATTTTAATAGATTCACTTCCAAAACTCTAATACTTTTCTTTTTTTTTCTCTCCGAAATCATCCACCTGAACTCGCCCATCACCAAATAACCAACCTCTTCAACGACGAATCAGAACACACCCTACCAAACTAGAGAATTTTACTCAATAATCAGATTAGACGAGCAAGCAAGATAAAAATATCTGCCGCCGCCATCCAAATAATATTTTTAAAATTTTTTATCTCTGACCGTAAATATTTTATATAATAGCTTATATGCAACACCACTATATGAATAACTAAAGCTTATCTAAGTATTTATCTTAACTTCTCAGATAGTAAAATCTTAACTCTAAAGCATTACTTTTAAAATAGAATACTATTGCTCACTCAAATATATTACTTCTCATATTTTACATTTTAACTTTTACATTTAAAGCCCGAGAGGGTTACGCACCCCAACAACAAATGCTCCGCATTCAAAGCGAATGTCTTAGATTTGGCGTAGAAGATTAGCAAGCTCGCTAGGAATGTTACCTTGGAAACCGGTTTTCAGCCAAACTGGAAATCCATTTCGACTGTATTCATTCGCTGAAGTAAAAAAATAAATGGTTTGAACATGCTAACCTTCAGATATATCCTTAAAATCACAATTTCTTTTATGGAGGACATTTTTTTTTTTCAAATTTCTCTGCATTTTTTTTTAATTTTAAATTCCAAAACAAGTTAGAACTATTTTTCGTTACTTTATTATCGACGGGCGCCTAGAGCGCGGAGCTCTCTTCTAGCCCAAATCTTGTGAATAAAAGGTTTCTTTGCCAATATGGGGTTTGCATTCTATGAAGTTGAGTCTAGAAAAGACGGAGAAAAATTTTTGAAAAAATTGGAGCAGTAGAAAGTTGTTTAAAAGGCAGAAATATGAATTGATGCACCAGTACCACTAGTGACACCTGGTGGAGGAAAAGGTCTCTACTTGTTAGAATGGTGGGCGGAACGACTTGGTGGAAGTGCAGACGTATGTTTGAATTGCTATTGGCTGAGAGGTGAAGTACTCTGATGCTGCTATTGGCTGCTTTGTATATAGGGGCTGCTTTATATATAGGGTGGGAGGAAGCGGATTGGTACATTTTATTCCTTTCCTAGTGCTGCCAATTTAAGGTGGAAAGAAGTATACTTTAATAATTTATCGTTTGTTCTTAATGTAATATTTAATTTGTTATGGCAGAATCGTCTGTTTTTATTCTTTTTGTTGTTAACATTGGCAACGTTTTTGTACTTTAGAATGTTTTGCTAGGCTCGGAAATACACTCGCATTACGCTGATAATATTCATTTTGAACAAAATGTAAGTAACTTTTTTTCAAAATTATATCTCTTTTTTTTTTCAAAACGTAATTGAAATAAGATTTATGAATAAATTACATTTAATTACTGATTAGTTACAGATCTTAAAACGAAATTAAATATTTTTTTCGTTATTCGTAATGAAATCTTTCTACTACAATTTTTTTCAAATTTTTCTAATATGTATAAATCTTTTATTCGTTCTTATAAATTTGTATTTTTAAAAATATCCTGTTATATCTTGTAAAGAATGTTATATATTTTATTAGACATATGATATTGATTCTTAGTTGTATTCTCAAAGCGAAATCGCTTAGAGAATACAATGTCTAGGTGAATATACTTGCAAGGCATACATACAATGCGGAATACAATTCATTATACAGCTGCTCAGACGAAAATTAAAATAATCGGCTCAACTATAGTTAATACCCATCTGGTGATCGGTTATGAAAGAATAGTCCCACAGTTGCTCATGCATGTCATAAGAGGTGACTGAAATTGGGTTTAGCCGGGCACTCAGCCCGTCAGGATTTTATCAGAGGACCTCAGGGTCTTGCCTTCTTCAGGAAAGATTGAGGATCATCACTCCGAGGCACCCTAATGTTCGTTTTCTTTCCTATGGGGTCTGTCTTACTGTATTACTGTCTTTGATAAACACGGGTGACCTAGCGATCCTTCTCTATTTTCGATCCTCCTTCTTTTCAACCAATTTGTATCTTTTCAGTTTTTTCACACGCATAGATCACAGCTTTTTGGCGCAGCACTGTCACATTTGGCTCTTGTGCCATTAAAATACTATCACAAACTCGTTTTGTCTTTTCAATTTTTCTCTGGTCTAGATCACAGCTTTAACTTTTTTGGTGCAGCATGGCCATGTCTGTCTCTTGCGCCATTGAAACATCCCATTCATTCTCATTAACTATATTTAAACCCTTTTTAAATATCGATTATTTTAATTTTCGCCGAGGCAGCTGTTTCATGCATTTGTACCAGAAAAGAAATAAAGCGTATGTATAGGTTTTAGCTTCTGTTAATGAATTTTTTTAAAAAAAATTATTAATTTTGTTTTAAATTACATATAATTAATAATTTGATGCAATTGCACATTATTTGAAATGGTATATTCCGCTGAGATTATGAATGCAAAGCCTGTACAATTATTAATCTTCTCCATCTGTATAGCTATGGCTAAAAAGAGGGAGAGGGGATTTTTTTTCTTCTTTTTTGGCTTATTCTCTTTATATCTTGTTAAACATAAGGTACAGAACATGCTTAATCAATACTTCAACTATATTATAAGTGATTTCACAAAAGCCCATTCAATTTTTCCCAAGGCTACTATAACATGTAAATAAAATACCTATTCCGTATTCTCAAAATTGTACCTTAAAATACGAAGAGAATTTCTAAAAGTTGTTGTTGGCTTGTAATTTATTTTTATTCTTTTCTAAAAGATTTCTCTCGATACAAAAACCCCAATTATTTATCGTTATTAAAATTAAAACGTTTTTCTGAATTTCACTTGGTGTGTGTGTGTGTGTCATCAAATTTTCGATCGTTAATTTAACCAACTTCCCATCAAGCTAGAGCTTTGAAATTTTGGGAATCGTTCGTACTCGCCTAACAATGCAATATTTAGACATTTGCGACAAGTTTTAACTAATATTTTCTTTAATAATGCAGTTTAGCCCAAACACTTGGCGCGATTTCAAAAATTGGCACCAAACTTTGGGGTTTTTTTTTTTTTTTTTTTTTTTTGCTGAGCGTTAAATCCGTGAAACGGAACAGGGTAGCCACATTTGGCAAAATACTGCCAAATAATTCTTGTCGCCAAGGATAAACCTTTCCTGAATTCTGGTTCCCATTTTTTTTAATAGAATGACTTACAAACTTTCAAATGCATGTTTTGATTTTATGAGTATTATGAATTTCTTAATATGCTCACAAATATATCTTTTTAAGTAAATTTTAAAGTTAAAAATAACTAACAGTTTTAACTAATATTTCAATAATTTTCTTTAATAAACTTTGCTACCATATAAAAACGTTATTTTTAAAAACGTTGGTTTTTATATCGAATTATTTTGTTTTATTTTTTACTTTTATTTATAACAATGCTTCAAGTACCAGTTCCCTGCTTTTTATGATTAAAAAGTGAATTTTTTCCCCCTGGAAAATAACTTATTTTGGTCAATTAATATAGCTTCCATTCTTAGTACAGAATAAAATTTAGTATTCTATTTTTAATTTTCAATAACGACTAAAGCTTTCGTCTCTTAATATAATGAAATTATGTGTTATGACTTTGTTTTTATGTTGTATAGTGCAACGGAGGCTATCCCCGTCTAATAACTTATCAGCCTTGTTGACAATTCATTTAAATTATTTGTTACGTCAGCCATCTGCCTTAACGATTTAAATAATAATTATTTCGATTTCCTATTCTCAAACGGCCGCGGTATCCGAGTGACCTTGGTCGCGTTGTTTCCGTCGTGTAGTGGGGCTGTGAAACATTAAATCTGGCATGGCTTAATGACCTCATGTATAGAAACTACTGTAGTTTTATGCCAGTTCAGATGTCGTCTCCATTATTTCACCAAGATTGAAAATTATGTGGTTTATCGTCAACAGCATTTCGGGTCGCTTTTAAGGGCCATATTATCAAACAATCGATCAATTTCTATTCTCAAACTGATATAGATTTCAATATTTGGGTATGAAGTGGGGAAAAAATTGATTTTTCAAGATTTCTATAAAATATTTGAATTGTAGACGCATTAGACTTTTACTAAATAGTTAAGTGACACTGAATAGCTTAAAAGGATCTGAGTCTGTTAAAAAAAAAGCAAATTGGGTTAAAATAGGCATCTAAACTTAAAATAATTTTTATGTTGAAGTTGTATGATCAGAATATATATTTCCTTTTGATTTCAGTTTTTTGAAATAGATCCTAATTGGATAAAATCCTATTTTAGCCCACATTTTTTTGTGACGGAAAACAAAATGGCACTGAATCGCGCCAAAAGAGGGATTGCATTAAATGTGGAGTCTATTAGGATTGCATTAAAGGGTTGCTAATTCGGCGTTTGTATCGAGTTTTTTTACAACGTTTTTCTGAATTTCACTTGGTGTGTGTGAGTGTGTGTGTGTCATCAAATTTTCGATCGTTAATTTAACCAACTTCCCA
>BMAW01053920.1:145737-209311 GCA_019974015.1 Nephila pilipes
TTTGGCACCATGTCTTATCACAATAATTTTTTCTGAATTCTGGTTCCTATTTTTTTTTTTAATAGAATGGCTTACAAACTTTCAAATGCATGTTTTGATTTTATGAGTATTATGAATTTCTTAATATGCTCACAAATGTCTCTTTTTTAAGTAAATTTTAAAGTTAAAAATAACCAACAGTTTTAACTAATATTTCAATAATTTTCTTTAATAAACTTTGCCACCATATAAAAACGTTGTTTTTAAAAACGTTGGTTTTTATATCGAATTATTTGGCAGTGTTTTGTTTTCTATCACCCAAAAGTGGGCTGATATGGGATTCAGCCCCAAATCAATTTTCTCTTAAAATTATAATTAAATGTTTTTAATACAGTTAATTTACTTTTATTTTCACATGGTGTCACTCTGTGGGAATTTAATACTTCTGTTTATGTATGATTTTGAATATTCATTATTATCAATTGTACTGGATAATTATTTTTCAAATATGTTAGTACACTGCCTAATTCTTTAAGTTGACTAGCTTGTCCCTTGAAAGGTCAAGTTACAAAGCATTTTACTTGTCTTGATTTCCTGAACATTTTTTATTATAGAAAAATATAAATACTAGGGAAAAATTTCAATTTTTAAATTAGTGGTTCTTGAAACATTTCAGTTTTGCAATCCCACTCCCACTCTTGAAATTTTGGAACAATCCTCTCCCTTCAATCATAGGCACATAAGAAAATAATGCTGTATTATTTTTTAATAAAGACTTCATTTGTTAAACTGAAATACTCGCATCATTACCTTTGTTGCTAAGTTCAACCATTTATCCATGGATAAAAAAATAATTTTATCTTAAAATATATGTAAAATGATTTCTCTTATAACATTTATTAAAATAAATACCGACCACAGTCTGATAAAAAGAGGAAAATACAACATTATATTGCTCTTGAGATGTTTTCACTTAGGGTGCAGGATGTTATGTATGTGTTTGTAATCATATTTTGATTCTGAAATTAGCTGAAATTGCAACATGACACCACAAAAATTATGCACTTAAAGGTATTTTTTTTTAAACATGTATGTATGATTTGCAGCTAAATTTAGCAGTATTATAAGTTTATAATTACACTGCTCAAAAATGTATTATATTAAATCAAAAATAATGAATAGATTGCAACTGTTTATTTAAATTCATGTATCTAAATTATCATGATCCTCTCTGTTTCTGTATTTGAAATCATCATCCATACTGATACACTGAGGCACTGATTTAAACTATTGTGTTTGTAACTTCTGTTCCATATTTAACTTAGATTTTAGTTGTGCAGGGAAGGGTATTTAGGGTATAGATAGAATGATTTAGGGTATAGGTAGAATGATTTAGGGTAAGAAGGTGTTAAGGCTGGTTTTGTGTGACGTCTACTGTGAAATAGTGTACCAAACAGTACACCTCATTTGTATTTGATCGAAATTGGTTCAGAATTATTAAACCAACATTGAAGCTTGTGGAGAGGTGAAAGTAAAATTGAAATATTGTAAGTGAAAAATGTCATACAATAAATAATTTTTTTCTATGCTGCATTCGTTACGAAATTCATCAAGGAAAAAAGTGCTACAAAAGCATGTCAATCAGTCTGTTCTGTTTTCGGGGAGGAAATCCTTTTGAAAAGCAGATTTGAATTATGGTTTCATCATGATTTTGATAATATTGATCAAGAACTAGCACCACTCCACTGAAGAATTGGCACGAATATTTGCAAGCATTTCCCAATGAAGAGGCATCAGAAATACAAAAAGAACTTGCCTAACAGTTAGGAGTATTACACACACAAAAAGATTTCTAATAATTTAAAAGTAATAAGAAATATTCAGATGGCAGGAAGACGAGTGCCACACATATTGAGCCAGAGGAATAAGGATGAGTGTATTTTGATGTGCATGGATCTGCTAAACAGGCAGCAAAGAAAATTTTATTGTGGAAAATCCATGACAGGAGGTGAAAAATGGAAATGTTATGACAATCTGAAATGCAAAAAATATTGGTTGAATCCTGCCAAAATAATAATATCAGCACCAAAATGAGTCATTAACTGCAAAATAGTTCTCCTATAAATCTGGTAGAATATGTTAGGTAAACTCTTTTAAAAACTCTTAGTCTGGTGTAAGTGTAACTGCAGAATGTTACAAGCAACAGTTGCTGTGATTGAACCAGGAAATCAGGCGAGAACGTCCATTTACTAACAAAGGTTTGTGCCCCATGAAATTACTCCATGCTAATTCAAGGTTCCATATTGCAAAACCTGTCAAGGACATATTAGTAATGTTTGACTGAGAAATTTTGGAACACTTGGTGTATAGCCCTATCTGGACTGCCATTTGTTTTGGTTGATGCACAAAAGATACTTTGTCTTCTGGACTGCTGAGTATGAAAATATTTTTGCAAATTTATCACGTCCAAAGAAGAATTATTTTACACTATGCTTGCATTGGTCAATTGCCTGACTGATGGCAGAAAGTCTTGAATAATTATGGAGAATATTTTGATAAATAAATGTATTATTACCAGCTTTCAATTACATTTTCCTTTCCCTGAAACATGCATTACAACTTATTACTACATCCAGTATATAGAAGAATGAAATATCTGAGAAGTAAGTATATATCTTTTGTGATTAATTCAGTGTCAAGTTATTTGTGATTAATTCATTATTTAAACTGATGAATAAACTAGTTAGTCGCGACAATGTTACTGATTGGCTTGAGCATTTTTTATTATTTAAACTAATGAATAGACTAGGTTTACTATGAAAATGTTGTTGAGATTGGATGGAACATTAATGCTTTCAGGGGAAAAAAAAATGGTTGCGGTAGCTTAGTGCTCATGGTTTCGGATTCGTGGCCAGCGATTTTCGTTCAGTCATGGGTTTGATTCTTGGCCGCCAAAGACCCATGGTGTGGTGTGGATGTTAGGAGACTGGGATACTGGCTCAGGTGTCGTCCTCATCACTTGACCATGGTTCAAAATTACAAGGTCTGTCGCCAATAGCCCTCGTGTTGCTTCTAGTGTGATGTTAAAAAAAAACTAAACTAAAAACCCAGGAAAAACAAAAAGAATAATTTTATAGAAGGATTTATATTGCAAACTTATATAACAAAAAAGTTTATGAAATTATATAATTTTAATTGTGCAGAAATACTATCATAATCTATAAATTTTGTGGTTCGGTTTATTGTAAAATTGAACTTTTATATTTCGCATTTTGTATCAATAAAAGCCTTTTTTAGAATAAAACAGCCTCTTTATTGGAAGGTTTTGCGATTTAATTTCAGGATAATTTTTAATGATCTTTCTGCTGGCTTTTGTATATCTGTTTACTGTTCAAAGATCATTTGAAGTATTTCCTTAAGAAAGAAATATTTACTAAAATAAATATTTCCTTAATTATTTCAACTTTTATTGTGCAACCTACCTGTGCAATAGGAATCATATGAAATTGAGAAGGAAATGAAATTAGATGCAAGAATTGCTTATATTTTTCTGTAAAAGAGCTATTTAATTTATCGAAATAATGTGAAAATGCAGAATTACTCCTATAATTAAATTTTGACTAGATCTACAAGTATGTATTCTTATTAGATCACTTCTCCCACCTCCATTTATGAATTAGGAATAATTTCAGTATTTTAAAGAATGAAATTTTCTTTAATTTGGTTGCCAAAACAACAAAACTACTTATTAACTTGTTGATTTAAACACATAAATTTAAAATTCTTTAACAGATTTGGAAGTTTTCATGGAAAATGACCATTCTGGTTGAAGATGCATAAAATTAAGCTGTGCATGCCAATATATATATACTGAAGGATAAATCGAATAAGCAAATAAAAATATGTGTAATTTAACATTCTACTTAAAATTCGAACATACAGAGTATATTTCGTATTATTCACTCTGAAAATGTCTGGAATGTTCGCCTTTTGTAGGTATGACTTCTGTCTTTTTGTTCGAAGAGAAAAGCAGATTGAAAGAGTAAACTTTGCTTAATTTAATGCATTTTTGAAGCAGGTCAAAATAGGATTGAAATGTTGAATTGGGGGGGGGGGAAACAATTGTGTATTTTTAATGTTAAGAGTTTAAAGATCAACTTGATATTTTTTCCCCCCTCTGCTTCATTTATAACCCTTTTCCTGGCACAAGTTGGTATTTTTTCAGCTGGATGTAATCAAATAAGTATTAAACTTTGTTTTGCTTTAATATTGTTTCTAAAAAAAGGTATAATATTTTTGTAGCTTAAATGTGCTTGAGGATTATTATCGTTTGTGTGTGAAAATTGCAAAATATTGAGTTCTGAAAATGGAAGGAACAAACAAAACAGAAGCTGAAAGATTGTTGTTTATATTAATTACACAATTTATAAGCATTCTGTTTTATATTTTTAGTTTTTTTATGACTTGTAAAAAAATATTAATCAAAATTCCTTTTATTATAATGATTTTTTCAGAGTTCATGAAAAGACAATGCCTAGTACAATACCTACAATATATTCAGTAGATTCAAACTGTGAAAAAGATGTTAATGAGGGTGAGTACAAATTTTTATGATATCTAGAAATATTTGTTATTTATTTTTAATAATTTAATAACTGCTTCATATTAGAAAATCAATCAAATACTAGGCCTTAATTGTATCTGTCAAGGAACTAATTCGTAACTCATGAAATGTTTGTGAATTTATGTCCAATATAGTAAAAACCGATTATGTACATATTCTTTACCTAACTATTGCTTAATAAAACTCCACATTAACATCATATTGCATTTTATTCATTTACATGTCACAGCCATATGTAATATGTCTAACCCAAATATTAGAATGACATTTTTGCTTTTTCTTTTAGTTTAGTTTTCAGCTTAAACACCAACCAGTTAAGCTCATTACATATACAATTGAATAAAATATTAGTGCTTTAGTTAACAAACTATGAAATAAATCTGACATTAATAACTATTACCTTATTTAATGTGACATATTTTATATTATCTATTAGTTAATTACATTTATATATTTTATATTATCTATTAGTTAATTACATTTATATATTTTATATTATCTATTAGTTAATTACATTTATTTTTACTTTTCGTAGAATTGCAACTAATTTTGATAGATTTTGAGCATACAACAATTTGGCTTACACAGTATCTAGCTGATGAATCTGAATTAATCTCTGTTCCAACATAATACACATGCAATTAGTTTATTACACATGCGATGGAACAAAGTATTAATGCTTTAGTTCACAAACTATGAAATAAATTTTAAATTAAAAACTATTACTTTCTTTCATGTGATATATTTAGTATTCATACAATTGCATATATCTTTATCTTTCATGAAATTACAACTCATTTTGATGGATTTTGTAGAACTCGCAACAATTTGCCTGCATGGCAGCAGTAATCTTAATTTCTTCCCAATATACCTTTTCTTTCAAAGCTAGTTTCAAAGGAACTTTTTCCTTTTTTGCTCTTCTGAATACGTTGTGAATTTAATATATTTAAAGATGTTATATATCTCAGTTACTTAAGTATTGTCTAGGTCATAGGGATGTAAAATTAAAATAATTATATATTCTCCATGTCATTAATATTAATTCCCTGAATGCCTGAAGAAAATTATGTATATCTTAAAATTTATCTTTATCTTAGTTTGGTAGAAGATATAAATTTTTGACCCAAACATGAGAAAATAAAATTCAAAGTGGAATAGAAACTCATGAAATTTGGAAAGAACGTAAATGTAAGAAAAAAACTTTTCCAAGAA
The DNA here is from genome assembly GCA_019974015.1 of Nephila pilipes. Classification (NCBI taxonomy): domain Eukaryota; kingdom Metazoa; phylum Arthropoda; class Arachnida; order Araneae; family Nephilidae; genus Nephila; species Nephila pilipes. The sequence goes on from BMAW01053920.1 coordinate 151,553, forward strand.
TTAATATTTTAGGGAATAATTTATTTAAATATTCTCTATCTACATGAAACTCTTGTTTAATTAAAAAAATTTAAAAAACAAAACAATTTTTTAGGTATACTTTCTATGAAAATTACTTTACCATTAGACTGTATACTCTTTAAGATAACTATTGCTGGTTAAGCTATTATTTTTTTTCATATAATTGAAGTTTCAATTACGATATTGGGATTGTCAACTAGAAAATGTATTATTCATTCATTGAGCATCTTCAAATGTAACTCATTTTCACATAGTTAATGATTTTGTTACAAAAACTAATCATTATTATTTAAATAAATTTTCATTTATAATAGTGATTATTGATAATTTCAAAATTGGCATTTTTTTTAAAATCATTGTATATATTTCTTATAGTAAAACTATTGGAATCATTCACGTAAAGTTGTGATGTACAGGCATATGATAGCAACTATGGAATTCCTTTGTACCCCCATTACTTTCACATTTATATTGAGTCTTTTTAAAAGAAAAGAGGAATTTATTTGTTCTCTGTGGATATTTTTTATATTTATATTTTGAAAACATTAAATAATAGAATATTAACTACATTTAAGCAAAATGAATATTTTAGTTTTTATAATAGATTAAAAAAATAGATAAATTGCTGCTAATTACTTAAAAACTTTTATTACAATTCTGACTTATGACATGATTAACTTATTGAAAATTATTTTTTTCGGGGATGGCAATTGTATTAATGTAATTGTGTAAAAAAATTTAGCAGTTTATATAGATATTTGTTGAGCGTATGCATTCTTTTAAAAATGTTATATATATAAATTTGTTAAGCAAGCAAGATGTAATCCAATTAGTTTAATAATTAAATTAATGGGAAGTGATTATGCTTGCTTATAATATAAATTAATACAATTATTATATATTAAATAAAATTAGATATATTAGTTAAAATAAAATTTAGCCATTTGCCACAAATTGATTCAAACAGCCTTCAGAATGATGCCATTCTCATATCTTGTGGTTGCTTTTATGTATTTTGAATAATTATTCTCTGTTCAATTCTAATGCAAAAGAAGATTTTCTGAACTTTTATTAATAAATTTTTTTTAACAAGATTTTGTTTGAATATTTTTTAGTTTAGTAGCTATTGAATTTTAGAAATGAAAATGTAATATTGTTGTTTAAACTGTGTATATTTTATAGAAATTGACTTTTTGAAATTTGTATTTTCCAGTTACTTTAACTAATCACAATTCAAATTCATCTGAAGGAAATAGTGTAAAGGATGACAGTTCTTCTTTGAAGAGAAAATTGTCAGATGAAGTCCCCAAATTAGAGGAAATGTTAAAGAAGTGTAAAGCTCAATATTCAAATCAAGAAAAAGTAAAAGAAAATTTTGAACGAACATCAGAATTAGCACAAATAATGGATGGTAAGTACTATAAGTTTATTGTAATGATGACACACACACACACATTCACGCACTAGTAAATTAATGTGCTTAAAAACATGCATATAAGTTTAATAATTTTAGTTATTTATTAAAAAATAAGCTAATAATTAAAAATTATAAAAACTTAATACAAATTCAATTCAATAATTACTTCAGTTTTAATAAAAATAAACTATTATTTAGAAAAACTTATAAAGTAGAAAAATAGAAAGGCAATTAGTTTTAAAAAACATGAAACACAAAAATTGAAGTCCAAAATTCCTAAAGATTAAATAATACTTGTAACATTAAATGGAAAGAATATAGACCTCATAGAAATAGTAAATCTATTTTACTTAATGTGAAATAATCTGTTAAAATTGAAATATATTCATCAAAAGATCAAGAAACATTATTTAGAAGAATTTTTAAAACTCTTTCCTTCATTTTTCATCTATTTTCTTAGGCATTTGTTTCTCTTAAAATTGTGCAGTATACATCTTATTTTGTATCATATTTTTACTAGATTAATTGAATTTGTAGGATGTAGAGCAGTGGACTATTATTCTTGCCTAATCTACGAAAAACTGAAGAATACTTTTAAACTAATAAAATCAAAATTTAGAATTACGATAATTCTAAGATATTTTAAATGTTTTTTATAATGAAAGTTAATCATATAAGAAAGTCAAATTAACTAAAAAATCTACAAATTTATAACTCATACCACTATGTATTGGCTGAAAATTGAAAAAAAAGTTTTAATCATGAAGATGTAAATATATTTTAATTATTAACTATTTATGCAAAAAAAAAAAAAAAAAAAAAAAAAAAAAAGTTTTAATTTATATGTATCATTTTTTAATAATTTTTTTTTTTTTTAAAAAAAAATAATGGGATAATTTGCTTTGTAAATTTCCTCATAATTTTTTTTTTAAATAATGGATTTGAAAATAAGTTATAATTATGTGCAATACAATCAAATATGATATGTTGTTCCTGAACATAGAAATATGTAAATTACTCTTCCAGAAAGGTACTTTATTTGCATGAAAATTAAAAATTTTTTCCTTATCATAAATGTTTCTATCAATTTTATTATTTGTATTTTTTAATTTTTTGTCTGAATATTCTGTTTTCTATTTGTTTTTATTAGTCTAAATTTAAATAAGTAAGATACACACAAAAATAAATTAGTTTTATCTTCAGAATCTTTATAATTCAAGATAATTAGGTCAAATAAACTAATTGTTATATCAAGATAATTAGGTCAAATAAACTAATTGTTATCTTTTATATAGTTAAATTATTTTACTTGAAATTCTGATTAGGTCTTTAATATGTTTAATGAATATTTTAATGTCTTAAGCATTCAAATTTATTTTTTAAATATTCTACAAATTAAGCTGAGGGAAAGACCCCATTAAAAGTGGGGGGGGGGGAATCTAAACTATAGGTTTTGTGATGTTGAAATAAAGGTAATCAAGATTTACAAAAGCTTTCTTTGCACAAAAATGTGTGTAGGTATTGTATATATACTGCATTAACTGTGCAAAAATGTATATTATGCAGTTTGTTTTTTTTACATTTAGAATGTATGCAATTTCATAGTTGACAAATTTTTTCAATCTTTCACTGTGTTTTTACGCTTAAATTGCTTTATTGCGTATTTTTTCACAAAGTTTTGGGCTCTTGCTGTTATTTTTTCTCTAGCAGCTCATATTTATCTTCCCAACTCATGTAAACTAGATTTGATATTCCCTACCATGTTAATACATTGAAGCATGTCACAAATGTAAAGTGAGTAACAGAAGTTTGAAATAGGATTTAATACATTGAAGCATGTCACAAATGTAAAGTGAGTAACAGAAGTTTGAAATAGGATTAATTTTTCAAGGATTATTTAGAGTTAGATGTAATCAGGGCTTAAGTACCATGTACATATTTCAGTTTGTAATGTAACAAAAAGTTGTAGCTGAACATAATGTCCCTCTCTCTCTGATGTTCTCAAAGTTTGATGTTATGAATTAGTACATATCTGAATAGATTAAAACAGCTACTGTGATGAAGAACTAGCTTCTCATAAAAGAAAAAATATTAAATGCGTGCAATAAGGTAATTTTGCTTCAGCATAATTAAGCACATGATTTGACTACAAATTAATTTCCCATTACGGTCATTTCAATCTCGAAAAAATCTTGACCCATATGGTGATCAGGTATCAAAGAATTATCTCACTATAGCTCATGCATGTCGTAAAAGGAGACTCAAATGGGTACTCAGTGTCTGGGGGTATAGCCAGGCTCCCTGCCCCTGGAGATTATATCAAGGTACCTCAGGGTCTTGCCTTTTTTAGGTAACTACGAGCATCATTATCTTGAGGCACCCTAGTGATCTTTTTCTTTCCTGTGTGTGGGGGTTTACTGTCTTTTGCAAACATGGGGATGCAACCCTGGTTATCCTAGGCAATCCTTCTCCATTTTTAACCTCCTGATCAGTCAGCTTCTTTCTTTTTTTTCAATTTTTTTTCACTTCCAGACCACAGTTAAATTTTTTTTGCGCAGCGTAGCCACATCTGGATCTTACGCCAATAACATTCACTCCCTCGAAAATCTTTGATTCACCTTAGTCTTCTTGCAATCCAAAATTTAGTTGGAGATTCCATGGGAGAAAATAACCACCTCATTATAAAGGAATTTTAATAAAGGGATACCTTTTGAAAATTTAGTAGCTTTTATGGCAGATAATGCTGCTGAGAAAAAAAAATGGAGCTGTTACTAAGAGAGGAAACAGAAACTTAAGTATGGGTTGATCATGCCACTTGATAAATTTGACATCAGAAAAGGGTATTGTTTCTTTACCTCTAAAAGTTGATGAGATACTTGTGAATATTTTCTATTATTTACAAAAATCTGCCGAAAAGGGGGGAGCTTTATGGAATTTTTCAAACTTAATGATAAAAGAAAAAGATAAGTACTCGTATACTTGATGGCTTTATTCGTTCAAAGTGTCCGGAAATTTTATACTGTTTCTTTGATTATTTGGTAAACAAAATAAAATTAATTCCAATTAATTATTCCAGATTTCCAATTAATTATGATGATTTAAAAAAAAAATTCTGAAGTTGGAAGACTCAGCAAAAACTGATAAATTTAGATGTATTAAATATTTTGATTTATTTCCTTGTATGCTGAATGTAGTTGATGAAAATGAAATACATAATCATGATTATGAAACAATTAACAAGCTTCAAAAGTAGTTCTATTCTTTAGAAATTGAGGATTTATCTTCTGATTTCAGGAATTATTAGTATATTGCACAGTGGGTTGATATTGAAAATATTAAGGATATTAGGAGCTTTTTTAAATTAAAAATTTAATTTCAAAGTAATTTATTAGTTTTGCTTATTCTGTACAGTATTACAGAATGCAAAAGGGTTTTTGATATTGTGAGAAAGAAGGAATTCTGTGGTGCAATGTCTAACTAAACTTCCAATAAATCTATTGATTTACAAGACAAATGACTGAAGCCATTGGGGAAACATCTCCAATATGTAACTATTGTGTTTATGCTCTGCTGGTGTGATTTATTTTAAATTGAAATTTTTTAACGCTGCTACTATGAAACATTTTAATTCTTATACACTTTCTTTAATTGGCTTGATAGGGACAATCCCCAACTGATTTTATTTCTATTTTAAATGACATTGGTTTTACTGCATAAATATAATTTTACTAAATTTTATTGTGTTTTCTATCTGGATATCTTCAATTTAAATTTGTTTTGATTTAGAAAACATTTTGTAATATCTTGTCCTTGTGTTTTGCATAATATATCCCATAAAGGTTCAGTGCCAGAAATTAAATTCTACCAACCAACATGAAGCCATGCTATAGCAATGTATTTTAAAACGTTTTTATGTTTTTCACTTGGTGTGTGTATGGCCATCAAATTTTTGATCGTTAATTTAACCAACTTTTCATCAAGCTAGAGCTCTGAAACTTTGGGAATCGTTCTTACTCGCCTAACAATGCAATATTTAGACATTTGGGAAGAGTTTTAACTCTTATTTTCTTTAATAATGCAGTTTAGCCTAACCACTTGGCACAATTTCAAAAATTGGCACCAAACTTGGCGATTTTTTTTGGCTGAACGTTAAGTCTGTAAAACGGACCAGGGTAGCCATATTTGGCAAAATACTACCTAATAATTCTTGTCGCCAAGGGTGGTTGGGTTAAACTGCATTCCAACCATTTAATTTACCGGATGAATTAATTAATTTTAGTTAGTTTTAATGTTTTTATGTATTTCACTTGGTGTGTGTCAGTGTCATCAAATTTTCTCTTGTTAATTTAACTAACTTCCCATCAAGCTAGAACTCCGAAATTTTGGAACCGTTCTAACTTGCCTAACAATGCAATATTTAGATATTTGTGACCAGTTTTAACTAATATTTCAATAATTTTTTTAATAAACTTTGCCACCATATAAAAATGTTGGTTTTTATCTCGAATTATTTAAAATTGTTTTCAGAACATGTGCAATATTCTTTTATAAATATAATCAAAGTAAAATATTAGTTGCTGCAGTTAAAAGCATTTTTTTCTATCAAAACATCTTTGATATAATTTGTTTTATGCATTTTCGAACAAAACTTTTAGAAAAGCTATTAATTTTGGCTTTCAACAACACTGGAGTTATTCTGTGTTTGATTTTTTTTCCTTTTTTTTTTTTTTTTCGGTATCCTGTCCCTTTAAAGTGAGCTCCTCTGAATGTGTGATATATTTTTTTTATAAGAAAACTGAAAAGTTGGAAATTTTTATTAGTCTTTGCTATAAAAATTTTTTAGTTCTTATTCTCTTTTAAAAAATTCATGTATGTGTTATTTACCTTTCTTGGTGCTTGTGATAGTAAATTTTTTTTTTTATAAATTAAATTCATGCAAAAGGAGTAGTACTCTGTGAATAATTTTCTTATGAAAATGTCGTAACAAAGTTTCCTTGTACTATTTCAAAAATATTTAAATATCATGTGCTGTTTTAAAACATTTTTTAAATGCTGTTCTCTTGATGTTTAAAAAATGTACTTGAAATGTTGCATTATTTCCCACTTTCTCATTTTCAAAAGTTGGTAGGTATGCATTTTTATTTTTCTTTTAAAGGAGCTGAAGAATATGAATTTTGAAAATGTCATATCCTTAAAACATTATTTAATTTAATTAATAAGATTTGTTTTTTTTTAAATAGTAATTTTATAAGTTTGCATTTGCAAGCATATGTCTTTTTACTGGTTTAATATTTAATTTTTTGTGCATATGTATTATACTGCACATCAGGGTTTGTGTTGATTGAGAATCGATGAAACAACCACTTAAAAATCTCAAGACCTTTATTCGTAGCAATTTATACAAGATGCAGGAAATTCCAGCTGTAGACATCACAATTACACAACTCCAATTCAGCTAATTCCGCAGGAAACAGCTTCCAATTACAGAAGTCTCTAATATATCAGACAGACAGCAGCTGCTTTGTACTAGACTAGCTATCAAAACTGATCATCTTCACTACTGCTCCTCCTCTTCACTACTACCGCTTTTATCTCGGCGAGGTTATTTATACCTGACTTGGTGTGAAAATCTTAAGAGTTTCGCCCAACTTCAAGAAGGTTCTAAGGCTATCTCGCTTAATATTGGTCCTAGAGCTTGTGACATTGGGCTATTCGCGGTTTCTCTTCACTAACCTTGGGGACTTTCAATTGAGATTGATTGCTTTCGCTAAACAACCTTTGCCCAACCAAAAATGAAACGTGATGAAGAATGTAATATGCAAAGCAGTTAGGAATGAAGTGAAGCAGTTAAATTAAGAAGTATATAAACTCCATCTGAAGGAGTAAAGAGTTGAAGGAGGATCAGAGAGACGTTGTAGTGAGAGGAGGTGGAATCTAAGTGCTATAGGAAGTTGTATTTACATATTAGTATTGAGGTGAGGTCCGAGTAGAGATCTCACGGATTGAGTATTGTTCTAATATTTCCAGCAGTTGTTCCAGATTCGGAGTTGCAGTTGATAAGAGATATTGGTAAGAAATTGTTAGATTATTATTGGTGGGTTGAAATAAAGCGTTGGTACTCTTAACCTGGAGAGCACTATTATTAATGTCATAGTAGATATATATTAATAAATGTTGAAAGTTGTTTTAGTGGTTCTGTAATTAACACATGGATCAATAAGTCCCGAGACTAACATTGAAAACAACATTTTTTTTGCAAAATTTTTTTTTATTCATCAACATAATCACCTTTTAGGGTGATACAATTGTTCCAATGCTTTTCCAATTTTTCAATACCATGTTTATAAAAAAATTATCTTTCCCTTCAAAATAAGCTTCAGTTTCAGCGATGACCTCCTCATTTGAGCCAAATCTTTTTCCCTGGAGCATTTTTTTAAGATCAGCAAAGAGCCAGTAGTCACTGAGGGCTAAATCTGGCGAGTATGGGGGGTGGGGAAGCAGATCAAAGCCCAATTCGTTCAATTTTGCCATTGTTTTCATCGACTTGTGGCAGGGTGCATTGTCTTGGTGAAAAAGGATTTTTTTTCTCTGCATGTGCGGTCGTTTTTTTTGCAATTTCCTCCTTCAAACGCACCAGCAAGTCAATATAATAATCACTGTTGATCGATTTACCTTTTTCGAGGTAGTCAATGAAAATCACGCCATGCGTATCCCAGAAAACTGACGCCATGACTTTGCCAGCTGACTGCTGCGTTTTCGGATGCTTTGGACGGCTTTCGCCAGCTGTGCGCCACTCAGATGACTGCCGCTTCGACTCTGGAGTGTAGTGATGTATGCATGTTTCGTCCATGGTCACGTAACGACGCAAGAAATCTTTTTTGTTGCGAGTAAATAGCGATAAACAGCTTTCTGAATCATCGACTCGTTGCTGTTTTTGTTCCATCGAAAGCAATCGCGGCACCCACTTGGAAAAAACCTTTTTCATGCTCAATTTTTCATGAAGGATAGTAAATACACTTCCATATGATATCTATGTCATCTCAGCAATCTCACGGAGCTTCACTTTACGATCTTTCATTATAATTTTTGTCACTTCACTCACATTTTCTGGTGTAACGACTTCCACAGGTCTACCCGAGCGTTCAGCGTCATTTGTGTCGGTACTGTTATCATATCGCGGTAATCAAGCAGAATTACGTTTTCCGATATGACGTCATCCCACGCATCTGGCAATGGAATCGGGAATTTGCATTCGACGGTGTTTTTTTCTATTACGTCATATGAAGTTGTTTTTCATTGGATGCCGATTTTTAACTGTCAAGTTGACGGTATCGAATGCAGATTCCCGAATATATATAAAGGAGAGCTTATTGGAATAAGCGATGGCTGAAGGGATTAATGACTGACGGACTGACTAGCTGGCTTCTTAGATGTTTGGTCATGGATTGTGATGAGACTTTGGCTAATAATGTATTGTAAATAAGTTAATTAATGTTGTAAATAAAATAGTGATTTTAAAGTATTGGAATTTGTCTTTCTCTGTTGATGTGGCATTAATATTAAATTCAATTATCAAAGGCCTACTTTAGAGGCAGGCCAACAGGTACGACCACGTTTAAACTCGGCAAACCACCGACAAATCGTTGCTTTTGATGGACAAGAGTCCGGGTAACATTTTTCAATCCATTGTTTTGCTTGCATGGTGTTTTTACCCATTAAAAAACAATGTTTTATCAGAACACGAAACTCGGTTTTTTCCATTTTTTAAACAAACTACAAAACGACTTTACTCCAACCTCGATAACTCAGCTGTTTCTGGTCCGATCGACTTAAAATTTTGACACGTTTCAAGCAAAGGTTAGTACTCTAGAAAGACCTGGTTACTGGTTTACTACGAGCGCCATCTCTGGGTTAGTCTCGGAACTTATTGATCTATGTGTTATTGGTGTCGTAGTGTTTAATATTAGATATTAGGATGGCACAAGATAACGCCTGGGATGACCGAGTGTTACAAGCTTCGATGATAGAATTTTTCAGAAACATCTATTTTTCGCCAAATCACTAGAAATGCCTATTTTTATCATTAAATACGTCTAAATTGCAGGATTTTTGCCCAAAACTTGAGTATTTCTGATCTGTCTGAGATATTTTAAGACAAATATAAGTAATATTTATGAATTTGTAACAATATATTATATGTATTTTATAGATTTATTCCGCCGATCCCAGATATGTATCAGAGGACTTCGCGATTTCATCAATACAAAAGGATTTCTTTTTATGTAAGTATTTCATTAATGTATGTTTATTGTTGTATAGTGTAATTCTTATATTTATTGACAAATAGCAAGGGAATTGAAAGATAGCAGAGTAATAATATAGCTTGTTGTATGTTTGCCCCATCTTATTTTGTTGGTAAAAAGAAAAACAAAACTAATATGGCATATTTATGACCTTCTTGGAAACCAAATGATTAAATTTCCTCTTTATGAAATAGATGATTTGTTTGAAAGTTGTAGCTAAATTGATTTAATTTCATTTTCCAATTTTGCTTGTGGCTTTTGCATATTCCATTATCAGATGAAGCTTTTATTTTTCCAAATGAAACAGAACTATTGGAGATAATGATTTTTAGTTTGATAAATTCTTCTGCTGAATTACTAAGACTAATGTAATAAAACTATGAGACAATTTTTTTAAAAAATCCATTTGGTATTTAGATATAATGCTTATTCTTATATTGATTCAGGGAAAGGTATTCCTTAAAAATTAGTATTGTTTGTTGAACCTTTAAGATCTCAAAAGCTTCCTCTGAAATTTGCCTAATGGGAGTTATGACTAAAGAAAAGCCTCAGGAGCTTACTTTTTTTAGGTAGGTACAGGAATCATGATCTTGAGACACACAATTCTTGTAATCTTTTCTTCCCCATGGAGTTCACTGTTTGTCATAAAATTGTCTGATACCCCCTCCCCAACTCAACTATTTTTTTCTTCAATTTTTCAAACGTTTAGAAGTTAAACCTTGTTAAGTGTAGAAAACATTTTTCTTTGCTCAACATCCCTTAAAAAATGGGTGTTTTTTTTTTCTCTTGAGAAAAAAAAAGGAAAAGAAAATTGTGCATTTGCAAAGCATTAATTTTTTATTATACCACATAAGAGTTAAGCATATTTCCAAGGCATTAGCTATGTTTGAAACATTTCTGTCAGATGAATAAAGACACTTCTGTATTAGATGAGAAAGTGATATGTATGACAATGATGAAGGTAATACCTATCCAACGTATGAAGAAACTGTTGATGCAGCAATTAAAGGCCATGATGGCATTAAAAAATAGAAAGTGGCCAAAATGAGGAAGATACCATTTTGTCTTGCATTTTATGTCTTGTAGAAGTGACATAGATAAAAAGAAAATAATCATTCATAAAGTCATTCCAGATTTCTTAGAAGGCCATGGACCCATATATGATATTTCTTAAATTGAAAATGTTGAAACCGTTGGATAAATTTTTAAAATTATTAGCAGTTACATTATGGAAAATGTTGATTTGAGACAAATTTGTATTCAACACAAATTAACTAATGATTCTCATTAGTGAATCTCGTTGGTGTGGAAATTTGGAGAGGGAGTGCCAGCTCAGGTGTTGTCCTCTTCACTTGACCAAGGTTCAAAATTACCGAGATCTGTCACCAAAAGCCCTCGCATTGCTTCTCAGTGCAATGTTAATAAACAATAATCAATCATCAGTGAACATTGAGGAGATTTTCATTTGTAAGTCTTAAATTAATGGGAATGTAAAAACCACTCAAATTTCTGCAGTTATATATTGGTTAATCAGAAATGTTGAAGTGAGAGACAATTGAGTTTAGTAACACAAGAGCCAAATTTGGCTATGCTAAACAAGGTGTAACTGTGTTCTAGACACAAGAAAAATGAGGGAAAGGCAAAACTGGTTGACCAGAAGAAGAGTTGAAAAAAGATTGTTAGGGTATTCCTAGTGAAGCATCATGAGGATACCATAGAGATATTTCTCTATCAACACCATTCCTTGATTATGAAAAAGTATCTTGCTAAACTCATTATAACCACTCTTTTTATATTCTCATACCAGGGATTTTTACTGTTTCTGAGCTCAAAAATGATGGGACACGATTTTGCTGATTTAGAAGCTGTGTTGGAAAAGGCAAAGCAGCTGGAGACACTTGTTGAAATTGGATCACAATAGTGTTATGAATAGTTAGTTATATGAACAGTGGAATATGTATGCTGTTGTATACTTAAAAAGCCAGGGTTCAATAATAACGTCGATATGCCAAAAACTATAGAAATTTTATTTACAGACACTTTAACTATTGAAATGAAAACAAGACAAAAAAATGGCGTAACTCGCTTGTGAACATTAGAATACTGAATAATCCAATACACTTCGCACGCTACTATTGCAGCGCCACCTGTTGCCACTAAGTAAAATATAAATATCTTACACTTATAATTTGGGAGGCTTACACAGTGGATTCACAACATTCTCCCACCTTTGAGTAATATTCTTTACAATTTACTCAAACAATACACAAACATTATCAAAATACACTATATATTTAGAAAAATGAAATACATAAAACACTTACAGTGAAATTGAAATGAATTTTACATTACATAATTATTTATCATACATAATTTTACATTACATAATTATTTAGCAGGAGTTTTAAGTACTCTACCACTACTGGTGGTTATAGGAATCGGCTCATCTCCAGTTTTCACTACAGGGTTTTCCAACTCTAGCCGATATAGTCTCTGCACTGGTCGTAACAACTCTGAATTCTCAGTTTTTATGAGAGCAAGTCTGATTTGCCCATCTCGACCAGGAATTACTTTTAGAACTTGAGCTAGATTCCAATACGAACGTCTTTTATTATTATCCTCAAGCAGAACAATTTCATCCACCTTAATTGGTTGGGTATTATAAATTTTAATAGATTGTTGTCGTAACTGTCCTAAATATTGACTTCGAAATTGTGATCTTAAAGTCTGGCGTAATCTATGTATGTATTTACATCTTTTATTTAGTTTACTTTTATCAATATTATCCACATCAGGAATACCGGATATTGGTGTTTCATGAAGGAACTTTTCTGGTGTGATACTTGAGTCCTCATCTAAGTCCTCTGAAACATACGTAAGAGGTCGGGAGTTTACTATTTGCTCGACATCACATAATACTGTTAGTAACTCCTCATAATCTAAAGACGCTCTGCCTAGAATTTTTCTTAGAATTGTTTTTACAATTTGAATTAAACGTTCCCACCATCTGCCCCACCAAGGAGCTGATGGAGGATTAAACATCCATTGAATTTTTTGTTCTGCAGCCTTAAAACGGAGACCATCCCAGTCAACGGTTTGCAGAATTTTATCGGCACCAAGAAAATTTTTGCCGTTATCTGAATAAATTGTACGTGGTCGTCCACGACGCGCAATAAAACGTCTTAGTGATTGCAAAAAGGATTCAGTCGATAAGGAAGTGACCAACTCTAGGTGCACGGCTCGATACACCGCACAAGTAAATAGTACGATGTATGCCTTTCTACCATCTTTCAAATACAAAGGACCGGCAAGATCACACCCTATGACTTCAAATACATTAGCATCGCGAACCCTATCATTCGGTAAAATTCCTGGGATTGTCTCACATTTTTTAGCCTTGAACCTTTGACACTTGACACATTTATTTATACAATTTCGTATTGTCTTACGTGATTTCAAAATCCAATACCTCTCTCTTAAATTAGACATTAACAATGAAGTACCGGCATGTAATAAATCATTATGTACACTTATTATCAATAATTTTACAACAGGATGATCACTAGGCATAATTACAGGAAACTTAAAATCATATTTATCATCCCTATAAACAACATTAGACTTAGCTCTTATAAGACCATGACAGTCCATTACTGGTCTTAATTGTTTCAGTTTTTCATCATTTTCACCCTTAAAAGATTCTTTTTGAATCAGTAACATTAAGGTTCTTTCTCCTCTTTCTATTTCGTACAAAGATAAATCCTTAGAAAGATTTTTATCTGTATTTCTTACGTTATTAAAGAACCTTAAAATCCAAGCTAACATTCTGACTATTTTCTTAAATGAAGAAAAATATCTGTAATACCAATTAACATCCTCTTCACTTTTTACCAAATTTGTTATAATGGTTTTTCGAACTTCAGAATTAACTAATTTTTTCCTCGGTGCTTCATTAGACTTAGGCCAGTTTTCCTCCCTCTCACGCAACCAAATAGGACCCTCCCACCATTTACGTTCAATTAACTGTTCCACAGAACATCCTCTGGAGAGTAAATCAGCGGGGTTAAGAGTACCTGAAATGTGGTGCCACATAGAAGGAGAAGTCAATAAACGTATTTCAGAAACCCGATTATGAATGAAGGTTCCCCAGTTTTGGTTACGTTGTATCCAACACAAAGCTGTAGTTGAGTCAGTCCAACAATAAACATCAACCTTAGGTAGATCAAGCATAGGATCTAGATTACTCACTTCTATAATTATAGAAGTGAGTAATCTAGATCCTATGCTACAAGCTAAAAGTTCCAGACGGGGAATCGTAATGGGTTTTAAAGGGGCTACTCTAGACCTTGCTTGTACTAAACTAATTCTCACCTCATCGTCTTCTTCCACTCTGATGAATACACATGCACCGTAGGCCTTTTTGCTACTATCACAAAATAAGTGTAAAGTTATCGATTTACTTGTTGATTTTAGTCCAAACCACCTACTTATTTTAATATCTGAAAGTAAATGTAAATTTTTATACCAAGACTTAAACTTATTAGCCAAATCTTCTGGGAGACTATCATCCCACTTAAGCTTAGAGTTCCATATTTCCTGCAAAATCATTTTAGGGATTAACATAACAAGAGCTGTGTATCCTACAACGTCAAATATTTTGTGAGCAACAGACAAAACTATTCTCTTAGTAATTGTTTCATTTGAATTAATACTAACCTGTTCTATTTTGCAGGACAGTGTGTCCGTATCTGTGTGCCATTTTTGACCCAACACAGAAATACTATCTTCATTGGAGGAATCTTCCTCAAAGATTTCATTGCTTTCGTTTGACTTCCAACATCTGAGATTAAAATGACCCGATGACATGATTGATTTCGACTCCAAGAAAAACTTTCTAAGTTCACTCTCCGAATGCAAACTTGTCACACAGTTATCCACATAAAAAGATCTCTTAAGAATAGCTGCAGTTTGCCTTAAATTTTCTGGTAGCTTATCCAAATGAAATTTTAAAGTCGCAGCCAGCAAATATGGACTGCACGTAATACCAAAAACAACTCTTCTGTGTCGATACTCTTCTACCTGTTCGTGATTACCCTTATCAAACCATAGGAACCGTAAAAAATCGCGATCTTTTTCTCTTATGGCAATCTGTAGGAAAGCCTTCTCAATGTCAGAAGTAACACCTACGTAATTCATACGAAAACGATTTAAGATAGAGGGAATAATTTCAATTAAATTAGGCCCAGTTGCTAAACAATCATTCAAAGAAGGGACACCAGGTAAATGATAGCTAGCATTAAACACTGGTCTTATCTTAGTGGTGCTATTTTCTTTAATTACAGGCCTGTGAGGTAAGTAATGAACACCTCTTACTTCCTCAGTTGGTGTTTTCTCAATTATATCAAGATCTAACCATTTTCAAAAACCTTACCATAATTATCAAAATTATTGGAATTCGTTAGTTTTCTTTTTACATTTGAAAGGTACTTTTCCGCATTAATCTTATTTTTAGGCAAAACTGAATTATCTAAAACCCAAGGTAAAGCGATCTCATAACGACCCTCATTATCAACACTCAAAGTTTCCTCAAAATATTTCTGCGTATCCTCTTGTAATAGAGCTTTGTTTTTACTAACTGGAGGTTCTGTAATGCCTAAAGCATCTAATCTCCATAAATCACTTATACATCGCTCCTTTACAAATAGTAACGTAACGAGAGAAGCCGAATTCTCAAAAGTTGGCTCAGTGCCAGGGTTAAACTTTCCCAAAATCGCCCAACCTAGTTTAGTATTTATCGCCGTCAGACCACACTCAAGATTTACAAGATTTACCAGTTAATAATTTACCGGCAACATCAGCACCAATTAACAATTTGATTTCCTTATCAACCTTTAAATTATTGGTCTTAAGATCACTAATTTTTATTTTATGTAACTTAAGTTCGTTTAGCCAAGGACCAGATGGAATTTGTTTTAGACTAGAGCAAATACATTTTTGACCTAAAACATTCAACTTACACTTATAACCATCATTAATGTCACTTAACTCAATTGAATAATTCTTATATACCGTCTCGGGGGTTTCTACTCCACCGAACAATGATTGTTTGATTCTTGTTTCACCCATACACTTAATATTCATTTTTTTAACAATATCATCACTTAGATAAGATTTCATAGCACCTGAATCGTATACAGCTCTTATTAACATTTCTTTAGAACCATTCTTAATTTTAACTACAATAGTTTGCAAAAACACATCAGAAACTTCAATATAATTGTTTAGAGTGCTTGTTTTGCTTTCACTATCTCCATTTGAGATTTTTTCAACTATTTGAGAATTTAAATCAGGACACAAAACAACAAAGTGTCGTTTCTTACACAAGGGACACTTGTGTTTAGATTTACACTGATTTGCTCGATGGTTACATTTGAGACAAACAAAACAAGCATTTCTCTTCTTAATAATTTCTTTTTTACAATCTAGGTTCATAGAAATAAGCCTTATCACAATTCTCAGATAAATGAAATACAGTATCACAAAATATGCAAACAGGTTTCTTATACTTAAACTTATTATCATAAAAATGATTCTTAGCATTATTATTAGCACTAAGCAATTCACAAGCAGTAGGAACACTTTTTACCTCAGTATCATACTTATTTTTCTTAACAACACATTTTTCAGGCCTTAAAACTTCACGAGTAATCTTAATTCTAAACTCTGTATCTACTTCCTTTTTAACAAACTCCATTAGTGATTCTAAATCACTCTTACCTGTTTCCGCAGCGGCATTTTTTGTCTCCCATATCTTAATTAAATCGGTTGGGAGGGCAGATTCAACTAACGGGAACAACAGGAAAGCATATTTATCCTGTGTAAGTCCTAGGGACTCAAGGGCACGAATTTGAGTTTGTAGTTTGTCGTACAGAGTCGGGAAATCTATCTTCGTTTTGTCGGTTATAACCAGCTTCAAGAGTTCTCGCACGTATATTTGTATCAATGCGCTTTCTTTTCCAAAACGCTCCTCCAAATACTCAATAGCTTTGTTGTAGTTGGCCTCCGTTGCTGGGAAGGATTCTACTATCTGCTTAGCTATGGAGTCCGGCTTCATGGATTGAAGAAGATATTGGAACTTGTCGCGTACATCTATTCTTAAATCTTCGTGTATTTTGTTGAATTGAGTCCAAAATGTCAACCAGTTACGTGGATCACCATTGAACTGAGGCAGTCGAATTTCGGGCAAATTCTGTTTCGCTTTCGTAGCGGCATATGCACCGTCAGCAGGGCGCCAAGTAGAGTTAGGAGAGGCGGAACTTCCGTTTTCTTTTTCGGCCGAAGCTATTGCTCTTTTAACCTTGATTTTAAACGTAGATAGTTTCTCATAATAATCCTGAGCGATTTCGTATTCTTTTTCATACTCAGCTTGAGTAATGCCAGTTTTCTTTTGAAGTAAGTTGAGGAATATCTCGTCCGATGTCTTTAAGTCCTTGAACTTTTCCGTAAGCTGATCAAGGTGAATTTCTAAATCATCTACATCTGGACTTTCAGCGGCCAGTATTTCTTGTAATTTGTTGACTGTCTTCGAATACGTAGCTCTGGCTGCTTTCCTCTTCTGTTTGGCAATTTCTATTTCAGTAGTCATTTTCCACTTTCGTTTTTGGCTCACTTAAAGATCGTTGGCTTATCAACAATCCGATTGACGTATCGTAAGGATGAAAAAAAACTTCGTCCAATCCCGGCAGGGATGCCACTATGTTGTATACTTAAAAAGCCAGGGTTCAATAATAACGTCGATATGCCAAAAACTATAGAAATTTTATTTACAGACACTTTAACTATTGAAATGAAAACAAGACAAAAAAATGGCGTTACTCGCTTGTGAACATTAGAATACTGAATAATCCAATACACTTCGCGCGCTACTATTGCAGCGCCACCTGTTGCCACTAAGTAAAATATAAATATCTTACACTTATAATTTGGGAGGCTTACACAGTGGATTCACAACATATGCCAATCGAGGAGGACAATTTTTGGAGGGACAATAAAATACAAATACTGAACACATTTTCAATAAATTGTCATTGATCAATTTTTTTTCTGGAACTTTTAATCTTACCTTGTATTCTTTTGTGCTTGTGACTAATTGTATGCAGGGTTCCTATAATCCAAATATGAGTATCTGCTACTTTGAACCTGTTGTTTATATGTCAACATTTGCTGTTAAAATTTTGTTTTTGTTATTCCCATAATGGTCAATTTTCATGTATTTTTAATATAGTCTGACCCTATTGACACAGAGTAGTCTAGGACCATGATTATGAAATGATGAGTCGCAGTATTAAATATAAAGTATTTGAAAAATCAAACATAAAGTAATCAAGATTAGTGTTTTTGTTTTCTACAAACTGATAGAATTTGTCCTCATTTTTAATCACCCTCATGGTGTAGACTTGAGTAACATTGAGTCTTTTCTCAATTGTATTCGCCTTTTGTTTACTTTTACACTCATTTTGACATTTTTTTAAAATTATTATAGATATCACTGGAAGAAAAAATAATCTTTATAACTTTTGAAATTTGATCAATAAAAAATGGTTGAATGTGCAGTTAATCTCATTGTCCACTAGAGCTTGAAAATAATCTTATACCAAAAAAAAAAGTCAGAACTGGAACATTTAACTGTGATTGAAATGATAATTCATATTTACAAATTTTTTTTAAAAAAATGTATTAATGTCTTACCTCTACAGGAAGTTTAATCTGATCAAAAGATTAATCTAAATTTCATTAAAAGAAAAATGAGGATTATGAGGCCGTACTGTCTAGAAGTAGATATCGTAAGTGATTGCTTATTGAGGCAGACATATTGAAATCATGTGTAAAGCAGGGTGGTGGCATGTTACTGAACCACATGTTAATGGAGTCCAATTTTAAACTGTGTATTGCGTATTAATGAGTACCAACACTACCGATTAAAGAAATTATTTATTTATATAAACTTTTTTCAAATGCAAAAAGTTGAACATTTAATGTTTCACATGGGGGAAAAAATGCAGTAATGCAGAATATATATATATATAATGCAAAGTGCAAACCAAGGGATTGTGCATTTTGCAACAGAGCACAAGAGCCACACGGAACAAGGTGGATGTGTGAAACATGCAATATTAATTTGGGCATGTTTTTCAGAAAGATGTAACCTATTTGTAGAAACTTCATACAAAATAAGTATAATTTAAAAAAATCAAAATTTTCATTATATGTTCCTTTCATATTATATGCACTATTTTCTTTTTATAATTATATTTCCTTCTTCTTTTGGGTATACAAAATTCAAGTTGCCAATTTATACTATACTTTCGTTATATATTGCATTTATTTCTTATAATTAGAGAGGCTGTATCAAATTATTGTATGTATATATTCAGATACTAAATATTGGCCCCATTTTCTTTTTATGATTCTATATAAATTTTTAAAGTTATATATGCTATATACAAAAATTTAATGTACTCTCTATGTGAATTTTTTTTTTCATACATCAAAGGTTGGAATATTTTCAACAATTTTCATTTGTATCTAATTCATCATTAAATAATGCTACTTCCACAAGGTGCTAAAACAAACACCATTTTTTCCCTTCGGTTTAATGATTCTAGCTGTATGTCTTGGAGAAATCAAGGGATTTCATCTTGGCTTTGAGCCCTCATATATAGGTGATGTCCTGTAAAACAAGGCGCTTTTAAAACGATAACAATTTAGTATTTAGTTACAGTTCATTCAACAATCACATTCAATATATAATTATAGATAATATATAGTTAATGCTGAGAAGTAATTAATATTCATATACTAACACATTATGTATATAATAACATTTTGTTTGATTTGTATTGAATGCCTTAAAGTTATCAAATATGCATTTAAAAGAGTTTCTGCAAAATGCAAAGTTGGCAAGTAGAGGTAGAATTAATGACAAAATTGTTTGGTTAAGCAATGAATAGAGATGTTTGCATCGGAAGAGAGATGAGAAGTAGTTGTGCAAATTGCTTAATACAATGTGTGATAAGCGGAGAAAGTAACTAACATAAGTAATTAATAAAAGTATAAACAATTTCTTTTAAAAAATTCTTTTTTCTAGGACTCCTTTAAGTGATTTAAAATCTCATCCACTGTTTCAAAATCTAGATACAACTTTTGGTGATGGTATTGATACAACCTTAATTCGTGGTAAGTAACATTTTCCAGTCATTAATACACAGTATGTCATTAAAAATGCTACACCAGGAAGGAAAGAAAATGGCAGATTCATATTTATTGATAGGTGGGGGGAACAGATACTAATAATGGGTGTAAGACATGATTATATTTACTGGTGCTTTGAGGCAATTAGAAAAAACTGTAGAGGCTTCTCACCAATACTCATTGAGAGGTTGTATTTAAAATGAAGTACTTCTAGAAAACTGAGCATATTCATTTGTACCTAGGTTAACCAGTGCCCTTAGTTAATAATTCTCTTGTTTAGTGACAAGTTGCTATAACGGAGAAAAAATGTATTGGGTAGCAAGGTAGGCTTTTGTGCTAAAGACTTCAATTGGTGATAGTTTTTAATGAAACATGAGCCCCTAATCAAGAAAATCTTACTTCAAGCATAGAGGGCCAATACTTTTTGAGATAATTACATATATATTTTGAAAAATTGCATATATATATATATATATATATGTATATATTATATACATAATTTATGAAATGATACATTATATTTGTAGAAAATTACACCTTGGGTAATGGTAGTTTTCGATAATGATAATAATCCTGAAATGTATTACTTGCTTTAACCAAGGTACTACTACAAGATCAATGCTTCTGCCAATAAAGATAGTAAATATTCTGTCATGTCTTGTGTTCATATACATGTTTAAAGTAAGTGATACATCATTTAAGTTTAAACTAAGTGCATAATAAAAGAAAATCCCTTAGCTTTCTTAAGTATGGAGAATGCAGTACCTAGAACTACTTGTAATAGCTTTTAATCTGGCTGAATATAGAGTCAAATTGAGCTTGAATGACAAATATGGGTACATTGACTTGTATACCAGAGATCATCAATTGAGTAGAGTCACTTTCTGTCCACCATATAACCAGGGCAGATTCAGTGAATGACAGCTGAGGGAACCCAAAGTCGGGACATCAGTTGAAAACTTTTTTGTATCAAAGAGGATCAATATAGTAATGCTGTATGCAAATCTGGGATTTATCTCAAAAGGCAATGTTATGCTTTTCTTTATTCTATGATCATTGTTCAATGCACGGCTATATGCACACTTGTCTTTTCCACAACCTTAAAGGGCAATTCCAACAATGCTTGCTTATTGACAGTCCATTGTAGTTCAAATTTCTGAATCGGTATGTGACATATATCTGTTTGATTCTTCAAACTGTATGGATAATATGTTTGTTCTCTTGGGTATTAGTGGCTGGGGGTCACTGAGATCCTGCATGATGTTCTGTATTACTCTCCTGAACATACATATTCCATATTGTATAAGAGTCTTGAGGTCACAACTAATATGAAACAATGAATTTCAGCTCTGATAAGCTATGCTCAAATTCCAACACATGTTGGTAGAGTCCCTTTTCATATCAGGAATTATTTAACTTATACTTGTACAACTAATGTTCAAATATGACCTCTGAATGATAAACCCACTATACAACTCCCCTTTTACACAAGCAGTATTTAGTGGTATATTTATCTGCATCATTCAAATGCAGTCAAGTACTTAGGATTTGCATATCTTAGCATATTACATCCAGCATGTTTCATTCAAATTTGATGTTAGTTTCGTGCCATTTGAATGGTGTCGTAATTTTTAATGACCAGTATTGTTATATTCATTATTAATTTGACTGTGAAGAAGTAGAATAAATTAAATATATTTCTAAATTTATCAAATGAATACTTGAATTGCTATGATTATTTGAAATCTTTTCATTCCATTATTAATGGTTAATTCTGCACTTCTTTTTTGTTATATAAATATTGTTTTCTTTTGTATTGTTAGCAATTTTTTCAAATTATGCGAAGCTTTAATTTTAGGCTATTATTGAACTTACAATGAAAATGTCAAAAAGAAACAGATTTTTATATGTACCAGGTGTCACCAGTAAGTAGGGTGAAAGATGAAATAAGTCTCACATTTAGTAAGCTTAACTCTAAACTTTTACTATCCTTAAAAATAGATCCCATCGTACACCTCTGATAACTTGTGTATAAATGTCGTAGACTCTTACCCCCCCCCCCCTTATACAGCTCTCAATTCTTGTGTCACGGTACCTTGAATGTGCCTCATGTTTGTGAATTATTGTGCATTTAGTGTCATTTTCAGGTTAGGAAACCAGAATAAGTATGTGATGCCATGTCTGTGAAATATGTGGATATTACTGTTCAACTTAATGTTGAATCAGAAACTGCTTTACAAATATAGTGGTATATGGCCATTCATTATTGCACAAGATACCGTTAGGAAAAACTGTTATTGCTTATCTGTTTTATAGGGTTATTTTTATCTCGCAAAATCTATGTAAAAGTACACTCACACAACTTATTAAAATATAAACAAATCATATTTACTTCATTCAAATCAGTGTAATGGCATCATATATCATATGTGTTAAAAAGAATTGAGATTATTTCATGCAGTGTATTTAAGACACTTTTAGATGTTAAATGCAAATGATGTGTTAAACTGTATTATTATTTAACAAACCATCAGTGTGATGTAAATTACAATGGTCATTCAATTAGTCCATGGAGAAAAAAAACTAATTACTTTATGTAGATTTTCTTTTCCAAAATAGTCAGCTTTTAGCTCTGTGTGTTTCCAAGTGTTTTTCCAATTTTTTAAAGCCATCTAAAAAGTAAGATTTTGTTAGGTCTTCATATTAGGCATCTGTTTGGGCAATGATCTCTTCTTTTGATGTTAACTGTTGTCTGCCGAGCCATTGTCTGTGGTTTTAAAATTAAAAAAAAAGTTACTCTTTAGGATGCCAAATATAGTGGATGTGGTAATAATTTGATTTTTAATTCCATGATTGTGGCTATCAAAAATGAACAGGTGTGTACCAATGCTTTATTTGAAGAAAGATGATCTTTTTCAATGAGGATGTTATGAATTCCTTGCTCAGTCACTGCAATAATGATATATAATACTCTTCAGTTATTAATTTTTCTCTTCCCATGTATTTGGTGTAGGTTTCCACAGGCATCTAAAAACCATGAACTTGCTGGCCGATTTCACTGTCTTTGCTTTCTTCGGAGGTCATTCACTAAAAAACACACTGTTTTGTCTGTTTCTTTATCTCTGAAGTGAAGTAATGTGTCTATAGTTATGTATTGACACAGAAACTTGTAAGGATTGCTATGAAAAGCAATGAAATAGCCACATGATTGCGTTTAAAATCCTCTGAGAGCAAACGTGGCACCAATCTATATCTAAAATTCCTCTGACAGCATCTAAATGGTTGATTGCTGATCTCATCAACAATTCACTTAATCTCTTGATGTACACGAAATCATGCACTACTATTACGAAATCATACTACTATTATGACAAAGATGTTGCTTGATAATAGTGCTTTCATTTTCAATTGGTGGGGAAATTCTCGCCTTTCTTATTGGTCACACCTAGTATAGTTTTTTTTAAAATTGTTTTATGTTCATAATTTTATATTATGTGCATTTTTCTTGAAAAACTGCTTCTGTTAAACTGTTAAAATATGTCAACTTTTTAAAGACAAAAAAACTAGGGAAATTTGAGATATGCTATGAAAATTCATTTTTGTTGCAATTTTAAATTTCATTCTATTAAGTATAAATCTGATTTCCATTCTTTTTTTCTATTTTAGCTCCAAAAGTTCTTTGTACATCTGTAAGTATAAATATTGAAATATTTATAACATTTTTATTTTCTGAGTAATAAGTATTCATATCTGAAAGATTTTTTTTCACGACATATTGAGTTAATGTGAGTGGAATTTTTTTCTTATCCATGATTACTCCTCTTTTTGGAATATTATTTGTACCAACAATATTCATGTGTCTTTCAAGTTGAAATGAAATGGGGAAAAAATTTTTTTTTTTTTTTAAACATAGCTCATATTTTCATTCATAAGCACCAATAGATGTTCCATATAGTTACAGATGCATGATAGGGACTTTTAATTCGTAATGAATAATAAAAAGGCAAAAGCATAACAGGTCAATTGATAAGTGCCCGGCCTACCATAGTAAAACAAATTTTTTTTGGCAAAATTAGTTTTTTTTTATTCAACATAATTCCCTTCAAGGGTGATACACTGATTATAGCGACCCTCCAACTTTTCGATACCATTTTTGTAGTACGATTTGTCCTTTGCTTCAAAATAGGCTTCAGTTTCGGCGATCACCTCTTCATTCGACGAAAATTTCTTCCCAGCGAGCATTCTTTTGAGATCCGAGAACAGGAAATAGTCGCTGGGAGCCAGATCTGGAGAATACGGTGGATGAGGAAGCAATTCAAAGCCCAATTCATCGGTTTTTGCCATCGTTTTCACTGACTTGTGACACGGTGCATTGTCTTGGTGAAGCAGCACTTTCTTTTTCTTCAAATGCGGTCGTTTTTTGGCGATTTCGTCCTTCAAACGGTCCAACAACGCTATGTAATAGTCGCTGTTGATAGTCCTTTCTTTTTCAAGCTAGTCAATGAAAATTATTCCATGCGGATCCCAAAATACAGATGCCATAACCTTGCCAGCCGACTGTTGCGTTTTCCCACGCTTTGGAGCGGGTTCATCGTGTGCAGTCCACTCGGATGACTGTCCATTGGACTTCGGAGTGAAATGATGGAGCCATGTTTCATCCATTGTCACATATCCACGCAAAAACTCGGGTTTATTACGCTTGATCATCTTCAAACACTCTTCCGAATCATCAACTTGTCGTTGATTTTGGTCAAAACGGAGCTCGCGCGGCACCCACTTTGCACAGAGCTTTCTCATATCCAAACATTCATGAATGATATGGCGTCCACTGCGTTCACCATCTTCGGTGCTCATTTCACCACGTCTAAACTTAGCATACCAATCCTTGATTTTTGATTTTCCTGGGGTAGTGTCCGGAAACTTGGCATCAAGCCTAGTTTTTGCTTCAACTGTATTTTTTCCCTTCAAAAAGCAATATTTTATCAACACGTGAAATTCCCTTTTATCCATTTTTTTCACAATAACAATAGTTGCTTCACTCAAAATGCTATAATTCTTAAACTAATGATCCGACAGCTCTCAAATTTATACACGCATCTTTTGAGGGTTAGGGCTAACTAAAAAACATATGGATTTAATTCTAGTAGCGCCATCTATGTGTCAGGCCGGGGACTTTTCAATTGACCTGTTAGAATGCCAGATGATATAGTTTTTGAAACCAAGTTTTAACTATAATTAAGAGTAACACCTTTCAGTTTTGAAATGTGAGGGAATGAAAAATATTCACAAGAAATTTTGTGTAATAAATGTTAAATATTAATTGAAATCCTAATATCTTAAAGGCTTCAAATTGAATAATTAAAGATCTCTGTGAAATACCGTGAATTTTGGAATGCAAAATTATTGGGTACTTTTCCATTTTGCTGGTACAAGCGATAAAAGTCGCCAAAAATGATACAATGGACGCCAAATGGAATATGTATAGATTGTGTGTTGTCACCAATAAAGTTTGCTTGGCAAGATTTGCACCGGCAAAATGGAAAAGTACCAATTAATTTTACCAAGCAAATAAAATTGTTTTTGAAGTAAAATTAGGAAACTGTCATATTAAAAAAAATTTAATTTAAAAAATAAATGTACCCTTTAAACATGTTTTTTATATTCTTAAAAATTAAGTTAATTGTTTATTTCATAGTCAGAGAAAGATTTAACAAATGATGGCTTGGAAGTTTTGAAAGTACTTTCAAGATCAAAACCTAATCTTCCTTCTGGATGTATCAAAAGAAAGTGAGTGTTCAGTTTTTTTTTTTTTTTTCAAAATAATTGGCTTTCAGTAAAAATGAGTATATTCTTTTATTAAAAGAGTATTTTGTTTTGAAATTTTAGTATAATTTGTCTTTAACTATGGATAACTAAACTTCAATCAGTGTTACGCTGTAATTAATCTTTTGATTCATAGACTATGAATTAAAAGCCAGAAAATTTTTTCTTTGTACATTTCAAATAAATTAGCATAACTTATGAGAAATAGAATAATTCTATTGAAAATTGGGAAAGTGGTGAAAATTAGAAGATGTTAAAAGTGCGCTCTCCATGAATAGCCTTTTTGCAGTAATTGCACATGTACTTTGTCATTCTGCTTTTCGAATATAGTCAGGAAGTACAACTTCTGCATTTGTTTGCCGCATTTTAGTGGTGTCTTTTCTGTGGGTTTTTCAATATTCAAAATATCTTCAATATTTATTTAGAGGGAACATCGCAAACTTCAGCACATTCTCTATCTCTATCGCTAAACATTCAATTATTAGGTGATGATTAAAGCAAATCTGAAAAAGTAATAAGTGTACTGATGTGCTTATTACCTTTGGATAACTCATTTTAATGGTTATGATGATAAAATGAGTGAGTTGATATAAGTGCAACAGAAACAATTCAAATTCGCAAAACTGATAGGGGTCAGTAGTCTATTAAATGAATGCTTAGTTAGCTAGGGTTTAAATGGGTTCAAATCATATTAAATCATAAAATAAAATATTTTTGAAACTAAATAAAATAAACAAGCAAAATCTATAATTATTAATTTTATTTGTGACTAATTTTAGTTCTGAATTTTTAAATTATATGTTGGGAATGTTCCCATTTTTTCTTTAAATATTTTGAACATTTTTTTTATACCACATGTTTAATTCTTATAAGCAGTATTTTATCAATGTTCTCATTCTTTACAATTATGTGTAATGAAATTTGAAAGTTTAAGCTTATTTTATTTGTTAAATGTATATTTACAAAGTTCAGTTTCTGTTACTGAGGGATCTAGTAAAATACTATACATTTTTTGTTGTTTTTATTCAAATGAATTATTTTAAAAAGCTAACATATTTTATGTAGCATTCTAAAGATTATTTTATAAAGTTTCTGAAATAATTTTTTTTTAAAAAAAATAGAGATTTACTTCCTGGATCTGAAGTTTGGGTTATGAAAACGAATTTGGTAGATGTTTTTGTGGAAGGAACAGTATTATCTATTTGTGATGTAAAGCCAGAGAAATTATTCAAAGTACGTTTTAATGAGACTAATACTATTGCTCCCAAACTCTATACTGCCAAACAATTAGCATACAGAATCAATTCGGATATTATTGCTCCTGTAGGAACACGTATTATTGGTAAGTTTAAATGATTTTAACTGTTTTTTTTATTATGATTACTGAATTAAAATGTAATTTTTTTTACTATGAAAAACCTCACACATATCTTTGGTCAAATAGTCATGTTAATGTTAATATATTAATGTTAACTAGTAAAAAGGAAATAACACAAATTTAATCTTTAATTAGAGGTATAATTTCATTAATGTCTCTAATTAATATTCCCTTGTATGTTATTAATATGATTTTGTTAAAAGAGAAGTACCAGTTATTCTATTTTATGAAATTTTATTTTAAAATTAGAATAAATGTATGCATAGTTAGGAATTATTTTATAGTATTCTGGTGACAAAATGGGTATACAAAATTTATAACAAATAATTGGGTCATTCCCCCTTCCCCTCAAATGAGAATTTATATGTCTTATGTTATATGATGTACAGTTAAAATTGAATCGGAATCTTGAGATGTGTATAAAATTAGGTAAAAAATGGTTAAAATATGATGCATCATATGCTTTGAACTATTCTACTGGTAAGGAGGATTATCATCACACAGTTTTATAAGATTCATAAGTCCACGTAATGTACATTGTGTCACTAAATTCATGTATAAAGACATATTACTTCTACATGAATGTAGTAACTATTTCTGTTTTTCTAAATGCTTTGCTTTTAATGTTTTGTGACATTTTGGGTTGATTTTATGAATAACTCTTCATATCAGAAATATGCTGCAAGAAATCTAATTTCGACACATTAGTTGACCATTCTATACTGTTAATATCCTTTTCCACCAAAGATTGTTTTTAAGCTTAACTCAGTGTGGTTTCACATTACCATCAGTAAAATTTGGTACAACTAGTAACATCTCAAGAAAACATCACTAATAAATCCAGTACCTCCTCCTAGTGGTTCTAAATGATAGGACCTATGTCAAAGTCTTCAGATATAGTCTTTTCTGTTAGACGTCTGTATACATTTAGCTTGGAGGTTCTTTCAAATGTTGTGGCAAGATCTCGAGAGAGCTATCTATGGGTGATAGACATAATATTAGGAATGCTTAGAATTTGAGTATTAGATATTAATTAAAATTTAAATATAATAGCTGTTTCTCTGAAAATTTTAAAATTGATTTCTTTGGTATTGATTTTTATTAAACTGATTTTCTCTAGGAAATAAAATGGTATGGAAAATATTTTTTTTAAGTGGGAAAATATATTTTTGGGGAAAATATTATTTTTTTAAAAAGATATTTTTTTCTATTTGTGGCATATAAGTAATAGAAGCTTTTTATCATCATTTTAAGCTCGTTACTCTGATGGAATAAAGCCAAAGCTATATGCAGGCATTGTAGCAGAACCACCTAAAACTACCAATCTTGAAAGGTAAATAATTTGTGTTGTATATTTCTTCTGCCATGTGCTTTTTAATATTATGTTATTTACACTAATTAGGTTTATATCCCCTAGTAGTTAAAAATGTTTATTGGTTAACTTTTAAATCAGGTGTTTTGAAGAAGTCAGATTTTGGAATATCTTACAAAGCCATAAAAAAAACTTCAATAACTTATGCTATTTTTATTGAAGCTGGATAAAATTGATATTGTTCTTAATGGTAAAAAAGAATTAAATTATGGTATTAATTGTACAATGAACTTATTTTAAATTTTTAACCTTTAAAGGATGAATGTTAAATGAATGTACTCATGTTGCTGCAACAAATGTTAAAATTCATCTAATGCATACCACATGAAGTCAGGATGGCTTCTTACAAACTGTCTTTAAAATATTATAATATGAAAACTCATTCTCACTGCTCACTATACAAATCAACAGCTTGTTCTTAACCAGTGGTTTCCAAACTTCTTTGACTTGCAGTGACTGTCTTAAATTAAGGATTTCCCACAGCACTCTGCCGTAAAACAAAAGCATGACTAATATTGTGAGTAAGAGATAATATAAATATAATATGTATACCACCAGAAAAAAGTTGCAATGCACATGTAATGAACCTCTTTAATAGCTGTATTAAACAAATTCTTTTCTGAAAAATAATTATGAAAGTTTTTGCAGTATTCTGTGGTGCTCTGGTGAAGATACTGCAGCACAAATTTTAGGGTCTATTGTTCTAAACAAGTATGTTATTCAGTAATACAAATACAGTTATGAAAAGAAAGGGAAGAAGAAAATGTTTTCTTTCCACAGCTATTGAATTCAACTGCGTGAGTAATATGATTTCAGCTACTGATATAATTAGATAAGTTTCATCAGTATTACAATAGCACTAAGGAAGTTAATAGTTGATAAGTCAGAGGCTATCTGTAAAGAAATTTTATTTACTCCAGTTTGTAATTTTATTTATATCTCATCATGAAAGTTAAAAAGCAAATTAACTAGTATTTTTTTCCAAATGACTTGATGTTTGTGAAATTCGGGATTAATGGAGGAAGAAACAGATAAAGAATTAAGGGAAATAAAAGTTATTTGGTTCATCCTCCTGAAAATGTGTCATCAGAAGATGACGCTGTGAAATTAGAAATTTAGTTCCATGTTAAAAGATAAGGAGACTTGACTAATATACATTGACTTCACTGTATCCCTGAATGGTATAAATATAACAGCTGCTCCTGAAATAAAATGAAATGCTACCTCTTCACCTTTTCCCATTTTTTATCCTTTTCCCCCCTTTCCTAACAGATATTCCAAATCTTAATTAGAGTAAGCCCATCAGTTACTAGCGATTGAAAATTATCCAGGTCCCTTAGTTCAACCACCTGACATCACAGTTGAAAACTATGCAAATATCAGGCTGTTATTATTCAGAGGGCATAAAAGATGAGGAAGTCTAGAGAAGAACAGTACCATTCTCTTTTCTTCCTATAATATATCGCATAACATTTAACATTTTGAATTTTTACCATTTTGAAAACAATGAAGAGACTCCAGCCCATGAAGATCTAAACAATGAAGAAGCTCCCGACTGTGAAGACCTAAATTATGATAAATTGTGGAAAGTTGAAGATTTTCTGTCTCTTTACACAACAAATTATGAAAACTTTACAATCCTGCAGAACATATTGCTGTTAATGAGGTTTATTGTATTGTACAAAGGAAGGGTAGTTTATTGACGATGCATTAAAAAAAAAAAAAAAAACTTTTTATATCAAACTCTCTGAATCCTGTGGTCAGGCTTTCCCAAACTATGTTTTGCATAAAGTTAGTGAATGTTGAGTGAAAAAATGTTTATAACAAAGCCTTTTTCTTTTGTTGTTGTTTTTGATATTTTGACAAAACTAATTTCGTAGATGACAATTTCACAACAGATGATGGTGCCACGAAATGTCAGGTGCACTTATTTATCATTAAACATGTATTCCTTCCAGTTTATGTTCTTATGAAATAATGTTTTATGGTTGACAGTATTATTGCTATATTCTTCATACATTTTTCATAAATCTGATTAAAAAACATCTTAAATACATGTTAAGTATTCAATATACTGCATTAAAGCTCTGAAGGAAACAAGCCTGTGAGAATAAAACTGAATTCACAAATTAGTCTGTATTGTTTTAGTGATTAAAATTTAATTGAATATGTATATTTGCATGATATTAGGCCAGGATACTTTCCCGATTTTAATTTTTTTTTTAATGTCAAGACATTTTAACACAATTGTTTTTCTTTTAACAGAATTTTTGTATTGCTAAAAAATTATTTATGGATTTTTGGTTTAAGAAATGAACTTTGAAAAGAGGATGTCATGGTAATCGTGTATGTGTATGAATTGATAAAACTACTATTGAAAAAGAAAGTACACAAACTGTGCAATCTTCAAAATAAATAAATAAATAATTAAAGAACAAATGTTGCTTACAAATATGCCTAAATTAAAAGTATGAGGAAAGTTATTAAAAATTTGGATTCTTGTATAGTGTGTGCTTAGTGTCAAACAAAATTTACAAACAATTCTTTGAATCCAGTCAAACATCATAATCTGTTAGAAACAATTCATTCCCATCTCAAAGGAAAATATGTGAATTTTTTTTAAGAAATGCGACTCAAAGAAACGTTTAGACTTTGGATAATTATTTTCACTGAAATTGAAAATGTAATCAAAGCGTCTGATTGTGTAAGTTACTGCATTGCACATAATAGTAAAGGTAATTCAATTATAGAGAAACTTAGAACTAATTTGAAAAAAATACATAGTATCATGTGTTATTATCGAGCAGATTGTCAAAAAAAATAGATACAATACAATGGTTGAATAGTACTGTTTTGCGATGCTGATTTCTTGACTTAAATTTTGCTGTGAGTATGTATGCATTGCAAATGTGTGAATCTACAGATGTCTCAGGACTAGTTGTGCACTAGCACAGATGTCTCTCTCCACAAATATCTCAGGACTAGTTGTGCACTAGCACAGATGTCTCAACAAATATCTCAGGACTTGGTATTTGTTCATGGTACATTTGATTAAAGTATTGGAGGAGATTTACTCTTGAATGTATATTATTTACATGAAAAAAAGTCTCATGTATACTGTAAGTGGCCATAAAAGCCACTAGCAGTTTTTTCTCCAATCGAAAACAACCAAACCAATCACATTTATGTGTGGTTTTATTTTGTTTGGAGTTTTTAGTTTATGAAAAATGTTTTCTTTTAAACAAATAAAATGAAAGTTATTTTAGCATATCCATTTACTAAACCACAAACAAAAGATGCACTTTAAAAAAGTTTATTGAAATCGTTTTTGAGTGTAGTATCCAAATGAAAATCTTGTATTTGTGTGTAACATAAAAAGTGTTTAATTTGAGCTGTTTTTATTATATGTATATATTAAAGTATAAGTATTAAAATTGTATATGCTATATTGAAATGCTATAGTTTTTAATATATGTATTAGAGTGGAGAAAACGCAGAATTTGTTGAATAAGTTTTAACAGAATTCAAAAATTGTGCATTTCCCAAAGGTAATTTGCATCTATATTTGAATATTATTAAAAGGATAATACTTATAAATATGAATTTATTGGGGATAAATATATATATTTTTAAGAAATTGAAGAGGAGGGTAATGCTATTATAGATTATAAACGTTATTAAATGTGTCGGATCTTCCATCTCTTGTTACAAACATGAAAAGTGTCATACTACACCAATAGCTGTGTACTATGTTTATGTAGTTTTTCAAATTGGTTCATTAACAGTAATTGTGAATGAATTTTGATGTAATTTAAGTATAGGATTTTCTAATTCTGTGGCAGACAGCAAAAAAAAAGGACATCGAAGACGGAGGATTTTTTTTTCTCACGGAATAACAAAAGTGGTAACTTAACTATTAAATTAAATTAATGAGCTAAATAAAAAATATAATACAATTATATGAATAACATTTTAATATAATATATAATATATCAAATTATAAAAATAACAATGGTAAATAAATTAAATTAAAACATTAGTTTTAAAACATTTCAGGACTCTTGATACAAATGTGCGATAGGTGGAGATGAACTAGAAAATGCTTTATCATGCAGTCATGCCAACTGGGAATGAGTGTTTCAAGCTGGTAACTCTGCGATAGTCGGCGTGTAAGGATTATAATTGAGTTCTTGATGGGGATGCTGTCTTATCGAGCTGTGTGGATAATTGCCAAAAAGTTGATTTTTTAGTTGTTGATTGCGCATTATTAGAGTCTCTCCTTCCATCAGGAGTTGGCATGGTGTGGGAGTTAGAAGAGGGAGGTGCTTATTTGGATGTTGACCTCTACACTTGATTGAGATTCAAAATTTCGAAGTCTTTTGCCAATTGCCCTGGTGTTACTTTTAGTGCAACATTAACCCATTAATGCTCAACATAAAATTCTTTAACTTTTTTAAACTAATTATAATTGTACATTTTGAAAAGAAACTAAAAAAATAAAAAAAAATTCTGCATTAAAACGTTAATTTTTATTGTACATAATGTTACCGTCCTATAAAAAGGACACTATAGGTACGAGAGAGTACATGTTTTGCCCAAACACATCAGGCCTTAGATTTTCTAAAACTGTTCTTTTTAATATCGTATGTAGATGAATAAACTTATGAAATAAATGGAACTCTAAAAAAAAATTCAGAAAATAAACCCAATAAGTTTGAATTGTATTTTAATCATTTATAAGGAATTGCAATTTGAAAAGTTAAAATTGAAAATTAATAGCTTTAAAGGTACAAATATAATAAAATTAAGTCTTATGATAAATTTTACACATCTTTATATTTAAATTTACATATGCTAAAGAGTTAATAAATACAAAATGGTCTTGGAACAGTTTTGAAAGATTTTTTTTGGCTTTCCTGCAGCCAGACTGTTATGATCTCTTACTGTACATAGAAAAATATGTTTGACAGATTTCCCTTCAAAACTGGAGGAAATCCATTTTGTTATAGGTTTGAAGAGCATAATTTGTAGAGTAACCACACAATTTGGATTAATGCTTCTAGGATAAACAATGTACGTATGGTACACTGATACTATGAAATTTTTTGATCCATCCTATCGGTGCCTCCCATAAATTTATTATAATGAGACACACTATATGGTTGGTCAACCTCTACAAATCTTGTATCAATATTCGACCAGGGTTTTGTCTAAGCTATAGGTTCAAATCCCGTAATGGTTAGGCGATAAACTAATGACACTATTGTCATTCCACCGAACCATTTTTAAATGTTTGCTGTTCTGAAAATCAAAACTTCCTCTTTTCTTCATTTTAATAGATTTAATAACTTCAAGTGGACAACTTTCAGTACTATTAACCCGTATAGTACCAGTCACTCCCATTCTTATCGATTAAAACATTTGATGCAAAACGATTATCAAAAAATAATACTTTTTTATTTTCTGGTAACTCTGATATTGGATCCAGAATAACTACACCTCCCATACCGATTCCATATTAACCCAAAACAGTTCTTTCACCTCTATACAGCTCAAATTGTATTAGATATTTAAGTGTAGTATTTAGACACTAAACTCTGTACCCAAATCTGACAGGTTTTTCCTTGTATAAACTGTTTACACAAATAATGTCCAAAGTATGGGACCATGCTCTCACAATAGATAAATGCTGCTCATTTGGGAAATACGTTAAGAATCTTTCATTCAAGTAATTAAAAACAGAAAGCAACTTAGCCATCTTGCCTTTTTTATTTAAATTGCTGTTGGCAACAAAGTGCAGATTTGCATTATTTTCTCGAATCTACACTGGGGCATGGTTTCCAAAATCGCATTATTCTTTACATTACTCGAATTTTCCCAGTGTATTCGTCGTCTTGGGAGAACATTGTATCCTCTAGTGAGTAGGATAGCAAAAAGTAATTTCAGATCTTCAGCTCCAATAACAAAATGACTGTCTCCTTTCTGACCAGCATACAAAATAGATTGTTCCAAAATGTGTTCAATTATTTCGTCATCTAGGAACAGCTCAGATAAAAATGTGAGAGACTAATGTGTGTTCAAAAAAGGTGGTTTTTCTTCATTTCATGTTAATTGAAAGGTATTGTTTTCCGACAATTCATTTCTTGACCATTTCTGAATTTTTTTTGGGAATCTTTGCTTTTTTTTAATTCATTTTCTATTATGAGGAAGAATTTCATTCTCATCTTCACTGTCTGATTCACCAATAAGAATTATTCTTACATATGAATTTTATTTTAATTATTGCTTAGTTAACACAGAAGATCTATTTTGAAATTATTTTCATAAACAAGGAATACTTTATTATTTATGTAAACAATTTCTAACATAATTTTTCTAAAAATAAATAACGATATCTCTTGATTATGGCTTGAAAGATCATAAATTGAGAAAAAAAAAAAGGACTAATTCCTATAGCATAACAGGTAAGAAAAACCTGTACCCATTCGTGCCCAGTGTCCTATATATAGAATGCTTTGCACTATAATCTAAATCTAAATCTACAAATCTAACAGGGTTAAAAAACAAATTTAATGATTTTGAAAGATACGTATTTTAGAAATGATGATAGACTATGATTATAGCATAAAATATTATTGGGGCATTGAAAAACAATAAAATCTTACTTTTTGCATGATGCCGTTTTGAAAAAGTAAAGGATGACTAGAATTTCAAAAAATATAATATTAGTAAAGCACTATCACCTTCTGGATAATAACAAAATACAAACCTTTATCATAGTATTCTTTTATATGGATCTAAAAATGATCTATGGTAGCAAGGCTTATGTATTTTAAATCTATCAAAGCTCCAAGTCACTCATATTTGCATGGTGTGTAAGTTTGGAGAGTAGGATGCCAACTCATTTGTAATCATAATCATTTTACTGAAGTTCAAAATCATGAGGTTTGCTCCAAATAACCTTTGCATTACATCTAAGTTTGACTTTACTAAACAAATGATCTATGTCCCCTGAGGGAAATGTTCTGAAGAGAAACATTGGTAAGCAATCTTCAAATTAATTTAAGTACCTTATCCTTTAGAAAATGTCAGCTATTGATCCAGCCAAGATTTAAAGGATTAAAAAAAATTTTATTTGAGATTTTGAATAATTTAGTTTTAATAATTTTAATTTTTTTTTTTTTTTTGGTGGAAATTTTTTTTAATGGACAGTCATTGCAGTTCATTACTTTTTATGTGAGGTGGGGTTCAAGCTGATTATTTTTTAGATATGTGTTATTAATTTATATAAAAACGGATTTTTTAAATTTTGACTATAAATGCTTTTAA
Source organism: Nephila pilipes (assembly GCA_019974015.1). Taxonomy (NCBI): domain Eukaryota; kingdom Metazoa; phylum Arthropoda; class Arachnida; order Araneae; family Nephilidae; genus Nephila; species Nephila pilipes. The sequence continues at coordinate 187,447 of BMAW01053920.1, forward strand.
ATTTATTCTTAATAATTATATTGTTTTTTTTAAATCATCTTTAGATATCTGATATTCTTTGATGATGGATATGCACAGTATATTGAACATAAAGATATCTATGTAATGTGTGCACAAAGTAAGTAATTTTTTAAAATATTCAATGGTTGCAAAATGTTGCCATATTTTTAAAAATAGTGTTTTATTTTGCTGGATTTAAAATATTATATTACAATATATAATATTAATTATATGACAATAAAGCTAATATTGATGAAATTATGTTTTTATATTTCAGTAATATTACATTGATATATTACAGGTATTGATGTTGCAGATGATGTGCACAAAAATATATGCAAATTTATTAAAACTTATTTGCAAAAGTATCCTGAGGTATGATACTATTTTTAAATTATTTGATATAATATATGTAAATAATTTCTGTAAATATTGATATTGATAAATGATAAAAATTAAAACTTTTAGCGCCCAATGTTGAAATTACAGAAAGATCAAATAACCAAAACCGAATATGATCGTGAATGGTAAGCTTATCAATGTATTATTATTTAAATAATCATTATTCTTATTGTAAAAGTAATGTGAATCTGTAAATCTCTAATTAGTATAATTACTGTCAGTAATTAATTTTATGTATTGTATTTTTATAATTTATTTGTAATTTGTGACCGTAACATTTTTCTTAATAACATAATTTATTATTGAGTAATTACATATAAGGCAAGAAATGTAAGATGAGAAAATATGTTAATAATTAAAATGATATGCAAGGAAAAATTTCATTTTTACTAATGGGCACTATGTAATGAGAGTTTTGTTTTTCTTTCTTTTTTAAAGAAGAAATGTGTCTAGAAAATTATTGTTAATATGAGGCAAGATTTGAAAGTTTCTTAACTGAGTCTCAAACTTAAAAAATGTTATCATTTAAAAAGCTGTAACATATCCTCCTTTGAAACAAAAACCTGGCACAGCAACATGTTTTTGCATTGCTTGTAAAAATCTTTAAACACTTCTGGAATCCATTTTAAGGTGTCCTTTGATTCAGCCTGTGATGCAGTTCTAATCAGATTCAAATCAATGACTCTGCAAGCATCTTTCCAATTCAGAAAATAAGCTGAAGTAGCAGGGATCAGCAGATGTGGCATAAGTTGTTTGCATTTTTGTAGAAAAGTCAGATGAAGAGAGATGAATAAGTGGGAGTAATTGTCATGCAAAAGAATTCATGTCAGCTCATCTGACAGTTTTGGTTTTTCCTTTCAGACTGACTCTCCTAAATGGGGTAGGAAAGTCTACATATAGTTCCTAGTTCATGAATGCCTGTAATCTGACCTTCCTTTAGATCAATCTTGACATAATTTCTTCTTGTGTGGAGAGAAAAAGCATGGATTTTTTGGATTGTGAGTCATATAAAAAACAGCTGAAGTTAAGCCTCCTGCTATTTCCGTTTTAGTTGCCTTTTGGTCTTGGGTTAACTTGCAGGGAACAAAGTGTTGATACACTATGTATGATCATAGAAACTTTTTCAAAATTATCAGTGATGCAGGAAGTCTGCAGATACCCAACATGTTCATCGTTATCAACACTTTCTCTGCCTTCTCTTCCACTCAAAGCTTGCATTCATGATAATGTTTCACTGCTGTACACTCGCTTCAACATTTCTTAAGTCTCAGTAGCATCTTTTCCTTAGGGAACACAAAATTTGATATTAAATTTCTTCTAAACAAATGCCATTTATTCAATTCGCTGGTTACTAAGTTGTTCCATGTGATTTGGTTCCAACTACTTTTAGAAGAGGGGAGAAGGAAGAAATGCAGAAACATTATCATATGTGTCTTCTTATAGGCTCGGCCTGAGAACATTTGAAACCTACCTCTTATGTGTTATTTTGCTGTAATTTTTAAAATTTTCAATAATATTTTGGATATGATTTGATTAAAGGCTCATGGTTGCATTATACTATTTGTATGAAGCATAGGACAACTAAACTAACATGTGTTCCTTATGAGGATATGTTTTAGGTATATATCTTTTGTTAGTATATTTGATCAAATTTTAATACCAGGAAAGAAAAGTACTTTATACATCATTTTCATAGGAGAAAAAAATCTTGTTGGGATTTTGTGATGAATAGTGCAAACATTTTGGTTTTATTGTTAACTTGCGTTAGTATTGGATATTATCATCAATGAAATCTTTTTCATACCTTTTTTTGCCCATGCTCCTGGGTTAGAGGGGAAATTGACATAATGCTGCAATTAAGAAAAATAGGATTTATTCCTTGTTCAATAATAGTCATAAGTTTTAAAATTGATGTTAAAGGAATTTTTTCACTTAGTAGCTTGATAAAGAAAGTGTCTTTTTATTTTTCGTGTAATTTATGTTGAATTGAAGTGTATGTGAAATTTATTCTTTCTATTGATTTGTAATATATCGTATTGTTTCGTGAAAGCTATTAACTTTAGAAATAATTTTTTTTGTCTAAATATTCCCAATTTTAGTTATAAATGCATGTAGGAAAAAGGCATATAGTTTCTTGTTATAGTGTAATATAATAATGAAAATCTTATTTGAAACTGCAAAATAATAAGTGTAATAAATTCTCTGAGTGATGTGCATTTTTATAAGTAAATTATTAATCTGATTTAATTGTGCCTATATAGTCATTAATCTGCAAACCAATTAAATGAGAAAGGAAGAATGATGAAGACAAAATATAAATGAAATTATTAATGATAATTTATGATATTGATTGATATGATATCATTATGCTTTTATAATTATTGCAATAAATGTGGTAAACATTATAAAGATATTAATACTTTACAAATTATATTAAAAATGTACTGTAATCAATAAATAATCAAGGGAGAATGTTGAAGGGAAAACTAGGTTTTCTAATTTTAGAAGAAGGACTTTACTTTAAGAAATAAGCACTTTAAGAAACTTTTATGGATTGTTATTCTCTCCCTTTCCTCTCCATCAATCGGTCAAAGAAAGTAATATTTTCTTTAGAACTATTGGAAGCAAATGTAAAGCTTAAATATAGATTGCCATTATTGAATAAATTTTAAGAAAGATTTCAAAATTATTGCTAAGTTAAGATTTTGTTTTTTTAAGTTTTTGTTTTAAGTTTGTTTGCTAAGTTTAGAGACAAAAATTGAGTTGCAATTAGATTTTTCTTAGTTTGCCATTATTTCTATTAGGTGGGATACAAAAGTAATGGATGTAGATGCCAGCATGGTCAAAATGTATTTTATTGCATCAAATCGAACAGAATGGATATATAGGGGATCTACTAGACTAAAACCATTATATGATGAACTGGTATGTATGGAAATTTTAATATTTATAAGGAATGTAAATTTTAAACACTTGATTATCTTACTTTTCTAATTTTTAAAAATCTGAAAAACTTAATTCTACAGTTATTAAAGTATTTTACATTTTTGTATTCCTATTATTAACACTAAAATTATTGAGACGGGACTTGCGAGTTTGATGTGGTGCAAGATTTTGCTCATTTCGCAGTTGCAATTCAAAATTAATATTTCTAATTTTTTGATATTTTCTGAATATCCAGTCTAATGTATTAAAATGAATTTAGTTGAATTCCAAGAAATACTTTTTTATTTATATGCCTGTATACATAGAACTACCATGGGGATCATAGCTGATTTGAACAAGATATTTGCCTTTTCTTTTATTTCAATAAGGATTTCAGTTCTACATTTTATTAGTTACAAAAGAATTTCACAAGGAGATGTAATGCAATTGCTTCTTACAAAAGGTTGAGATTGAGAAGGGGGCATGTCCAAATATCTGGCATGCACTTGTTAGGCAGTTGTGCGAGCTTTTGTTATTGCAAGATATTGTACCCATGCATTGGAATTTTGTAGAATGTTCTTATATCAGTTATGTGCTAGAAACTAATTAAAAAGAATATTTTCTCTGTTGTGAACTGAGTGGATGGAAACAAATTAGTGGTATTCCAGTTTAGCACACATTTAGTGATGGCACCCCAACAGAATGTCTTTCGAAAGAAGAAGCTTTGAAATGGCAAAATGAACTTTCAGAAAAGGACAATGATGAAAATTTTGTTCTATGCAATAAAAGAACTGTTGTGGGAAATGTTCATAGAATTGCATCACCCAAATCCAGTTCGAGTGACAGCAAGCTGAATGAAAATACTCCAATTAAATGCAGTTCAAGAATTCATAAGACAATAAAGAATTATAAAACTGTTAAAAAAATAAAAAATAAAGGAGAGCAATCCCTCTTTCATAGTAATTTGGAAGAAGTAAGAGATGGAACTACATGGAAAATACCTCAGCAGTGTTCAGTTTCTTCTGGTCGACGACCTATTCAAAATATTCAATAAGAAAAATTGAGACCCACACCCTTCTCCAAAAGAAATATAGCTAATAGCAGTCCTATAACTTCTTGGAGAAAAATGTGTAATATTTGAGTGGGGATTATGCACAGCAAAAAAAAAAAAAAAAAAAAAATACTATAGCTTTGTGTGCAAAATGTTTCATGAAAAAAAGCAGTATGACGTAAGTAAAATGTAATGCATATTTAGTTTTTATTGTTATTTATTATCTTATTAATCTGTAAGAACAGTATGAGAAAAAAATTAATATATATCTTATTTAAAATATATACAACCTGCCAAAATATTAAAATATGTATTCTGAAATTAGCAATTTAAAATTTCTTTTAACTAAATTTTACAAGTTATTAATTAAAAATCATTGTACTAATCACTTTATTTTCTGTCTGTAATATCATAAAAATTAAGAATAGTTTTAGAAAGTCTACTAGCAAGTTTAGGTAAAATAGTGCTGAACTTTCTATATGAAAAAAAAAAAAAGAATATCAAGTTTGTGTCATGCAACCACCATGCCACATTATGTTAATACTTAAGAATTCATTCATGTAAAAAGATACAACGTTTAACAGGAAAGCACAGTTTTTGTTGACATACCGAACGGTTACAAATTACCTATTAAATACTAAGAACTCGAAAAATTTCTTATACGCTATTTATATCAAGTCATTTCAAGTATTTATTTTCAATGATTTGATATAAATAGCAGTTTATGATAAATAAATTAACAGATCTGAAGTCTTGAAGCACATCCCCAAGAATAGCAGAGCTATATTAAGTCTATAAATCTGTGCACCCTGAAGAAGGTCAAGATCAACATACGATTCTCAATAATGTCCTGCCTTAAGAGGCTTAGATAAGTAAGGATGTGTTCAGGTAAAGCTTCTTCAGAAAAGCATTTAGTGCAGGTCTCAAAATGCTAAGAACCCTCAGAATATTACATAGTTCCAAGATGTCCGTTGAGAAAGTGAGTCAGAGTTGTCTGATCCTACATACTGCTATCAAAAGTCAGAGATCCCCCTGGAGTGAACAGGTGGAACAAGCTAAGTTGTTTTATTTTGAATCTTAGCTCTCCCCAAAAAATTTCAAGATAAATAAGAGGTGCAGTAAGCACAGAGGCCTCACTAGCTCCTGCCTTAGCCAGAGTTCGCAATCTCATTACCCTGAACACCAACTTGGGAGTGTATCCATTCTAGATGAATCTGATGAGAAATGAAAAGAAGTTTCAGGTTTTTGAGTATTTCCAATGCGACACTATCCCCTCGCACTTTGCCAGGTGTTGAATAGATCTGAAGTAATCACATTAAAACACCAAAATACCTTAGCCTTTCAATGAATCAAAATATTTATGGAAAGTTCATCAAATGTACAATTGATTTAAGCATAAAAATCATTAAAAATTGAAATAACAAAAAAATACCCACAAAAGGTAAAAACTTTAAAAAAAAAAAAAAAAAAAAGGCAGCAAAACTCTAATTATGATTTTTTGCAATATTCAAATCATAATAAAGATTCATATTATTTAAGTTAGTTTTACCTCCAATGCATCAATCCCTACAAGACATGTCTTCAATATTCAGATTGTATAAATGAGACCTAGCCTTACCTCATCGGCTCCTTGTTCAGTCAGTATCTGTCCAGCATATATACAAATGAACATACCAGCATCAAGATCATCAAGACATCTAATACCCCAACCTTTTCTGCAAGTTTTGAACATTTGCAGACGCACCTTAAAAACAAATTTTACAATCTTAAATTAAAACAAAAACACATTCATGTTATGAGCTTCAATCATTTAAAAAAGCACAAAAATTAATTACATTTATATTCAACTGTTCATTAATAAAAATATAATTTAATCTTTAATTATATATAATAAATTAATGTCACTCACTAGAAATGTCAAGTTTACCACCTGTAACTCATTCACAATTCCTGATATATCAATTATTTGAATTTTATAAATTGTTGAACATTTTAAGGATGTCTCCAACAGTAACTGTTTATGAATATAATCCAAACTTTTTCTAAATTGAAAAATTGCTAATAACATAAATTCATGTATTGATACAGTATCATTCTGTATCTAACATTTTTAAATATCCAAGAAACATGCAGTTTTTTTTAATTTGACCAAAATAATGAAATTCACATTACCCTAGATTCTTAAACATGCAAGGGAGAAACACTATTCATAAACATTCATTTCTCAGATAAACATATCATATTGATAATTTTTGTTTAATAGAATACAAGGAGCAATACTTTAAATCTGAAAAGTTGTTTATTAATAATTAATTTTCTGAGATGAAAATTAACACTGACATGTTTGTAGTGAAAGGGTTAAATGAAACGATTTTACCCTTGTCCTTTTATGCCTCCAAAATGATAGATAAATAGAAAGATTACGCTATATACAAAAAATAGACAAACAAATATGAATAATAATTCATATTTATCTTGAATAACACTCAACTTCACAAAGAAATTACAATTTCAAATAAATCAAATCCATTCTACAATCGCAACACTCTTCATGAACATCCTCTGAGAGGCGACCTACTCACTGTAAGTCCATTAGCATAAGTGCACTATGATATGCAACAGGTGCAAAAATTAATCATTGAATGATCTAGGGAGGCAGTTAGAGGTAGGAATCTTTTTATCTCTTTCATTTTTAATGTTATAAGTGTTTATGCGTTTTGCGCAGTCTGTGAGACTAATGTCTATGAATCAAGGGTTTAAAAAATGAAGTCTATTTACCATAAAAGTGCCACAGACAAAATGGAAAAGTTATTTGAAGAAGAAAATAAATTCTAACAGAATTTTGAGTACTACATTACAAGTTAGTAAAATTAGATTACATTAGCAATGAAGAACCTTTGTTTAAAAACTATTCCTGGATTAAAAGTTAGTTCTCACTCATAAGACAATGGTGGTCTTAAATAAGAGTGTACAGAAATAAAAATAAAAAATTATGCTCATGTACTTTTAAAATATGCTGTATAATAACTGTCAAGCTAATGAATATAACATGTTGTTTTGGCTTTTCATACACCAATGTTAATTATAATAGATATATCGATTTCTTGACTTCTTGAAATCTAAAACTAAATTAATAAATGTTTCCTACTTAGAAACTAAAATGCAAATTGATAAAGCAATAATTTTTTTAAAGAAATTTAACACTTAATTTACTCTTTATTGTTAATAATATATAAATACTCTCTCGTGAATTTATTCATAATTTACATTAGTATCCAAATACATTTTCATAAGAACACAAGACACATACTTGTAGGCCATTTTGTACCACTCTGTTTCCGCACTGTGGTCCACATTTGCATCTAGAATTACATTCATAAACCCTGAAAATATATGTATTATGATTTCAGTTAAATTTTCAATCATTATGCGAGAACTTAAATATAAATACATAACACACACACATATATATATAGGTACATGAAAGTTGGTTGTATTCCCATTGGGAGATCTGTTATAACCAAAAAAAAAAAAAAAAAAACATTTTACAGATAACGTTAAGATACATAAGTGATATTGTATGGGTAAGTGTGACCTAGGCAACAAATTTAGTGACAAAATAAGATGGTCCTAGGCCAATTTAGAACTTGCTAGGACATTTTTTGAAAGGTATATGAACATTGTGTCAAAATTTAGTTTTTAAAATATATGTAGACTTTTTGTGTTAATGTGATTTGATTTGTTGGGTTGAATATGAATTTTGAAATGGTGCTACTGTATATATTTATTTGTGTGTTAAGTTGCTGCAGATGATCCATCATTTATATATATATAAATAGTGAAGATATATATATGTACATATATATATGGGAAATACCAATGTCACCAATAGATGGTGCAGCGGCAGATATACCTCAATGTTACACAGTCGGCAGAGAGAGAGAGCTGCTCTGAGGTTTGCGAGCAGGCAACTTCAACTAACCTTCAGCTCCCGCAAGGGGGATGCTTGGTAAATGTCCATACTGACCGCAAGAAGGCGATCAGGATCAAGGATTATCTTTTGTGCTAAGAATGGCATAGTTGTTGTCATATCGCGGTAATGCTTTGGAATTACGTGTTGCCGATATGACGCCATAAAATATTAGAGTTTGTCTTTCTCTGTTTGTGGAAATTAATTATCAAAGGCCAACTTAGGTAGGCCAACAATAGTGAATCTCCAACGCTGAAGACAAATCATCTGTATTTCAATCTTCTCACTAAAGCTGTAATCATCGTCTGCATATCTCAATAAAAACGGACGTTACTTCAAATGGGGTGAATGGTATAATTTCTAAACTAATACACCATATATATATATATATATATATATATATATATATATATATATATATATATATATATATATATATATATATATTATATATATATATATATATATATATATAAGAAAATGTTAGTACAAAACATTACGCATTACGCTTTAATTACAAATCAATAATATTTTTTAAAAAATATGAATTTACTTCCAATTAAAAATATTGCTACTAACACATTCACGGACAGTTTTATTACAATGTGGGTGGAATTAGCAAGGTCATGTTTTTATCTTCTGGATTACAGCGACTTTTTTTTGAAATATTCTTAGAGCAATTTCTTATTGGATGTGACAACTAAAAAAATACATTTCTGAACTTCTTTTTTATTGACAGTTATAGCCACCAATTGTATTTATAGTGCAGTTAAATCACATATATACAAATGATGGTTATAGCCATAATGGTAACGAAAAATTCTATTACAAAAAATCCTAACATGAACCACAAACCAAATGCATACTCAAATACAACTAATACAAAAGTAGTTTTAAAAATAAACTAATTAAAATGTTCTCAGTAGCCAATTTTTAATGGAAACTTTCAAAGCAATTTGGACAAATAGTGGGTTTTATTTCTACACCTCTTGCACCTAAATGACATTTCACTTCCTTATACAAAATTTACAATATTATTTTTTAAAAAAGTGTTTTGTCTTTTGTAATTGCAGGAGCTGGGATTGTTTCAAGAAAGAGTTGAAATTCAGAAAGATTCAACTGATCGGTGGGTTTTGGCTAGATGAACCTGGTTCACTAATAAACGATGGGCTCATAATTCTTGGACAACCTTCTCTACTTTTTACTACTAAATATTTACTGATTCTTATTTTGGTTGAAACTTAAATATTCTAAAAGCTACGACTGAAACTTAAAAATGTTTCCACTTTTTCTTTTCTTCTCTCTCTGGTGAAATTTCTAGTATGTGAAGAAAGTATTCTAAACTCATAGGTCCAATCAAATGAAATATTACCTTTTAATACCATCATATACAGATGGAGGACAAAATAATACGAACACCTGTGAAAAAGTATGACATATTTCACTCCTGCAGTACAGCCGAGCCACCTGCAACAGAAGTTTGCCGCCTAGTGAGTGTGAAGAGGAAAGTATCAGTCTTTCAAGAGCAGTCACCTGTGTTGCATGCGTCTATCAAACTGTCTGTGATAAGTTGAAATGTCAGACCAGTCAAGAGTTCCAATGAGGAATGATTGTTGGAGCGCGTTTAAATGGAGCATTGGTTACTGTTGTCATATCGCGGTAATCACGTGAAATTACGTTTTCCGATATGACGTCATCTCACGCATCTGGCGATGGAATCGGAATTTGCATTCGACGGTATTTTTCAATTACGTCATACAAAGTTAGTTTTCATTGGATGGCGATTCTTAACTGTCGAGTTGACGGTGTCGAATGCAGATTCCGGAAGATATATAAAGGAGAGCTTATTGGAATGAGGGGATGATGACTGACTGGTTGGATGCTTGACGGATGGTGCAAGAGTCTTTGGCTGTTATAGGAAGTTTTTTTTGGATGCTGTATGACAGCTGTTTATGAATGGCCAAATGAACTGGGGGCTTCTTGCTTTTTGGACTTTGATCGATATGACCATCACTATAATGTTGGAGCTTTCGGTTTTGAAAGTGATATTTATCAATATTGTAAATAATGTAAATAACTAATCGTGTAAATAAAATGGTGATTTGAAATATTAGAATTTGTCTTTCTCTGTTGATGTGGCATATAAATTAAATTAAATTATCAAAGGCCTACTCTGAGGAAGGCCAACAGTTACGGAAGCAGCAAACCTTTTGGGATTTGTAAGGAGTACTGTATCAGCCGTTATGACAGCGTACACAAAAGAGGGTAAGAGGACGTCTTCAAAGCACAACAGTGGCCGAAAGTCAAAGCTTGCTGATAGGGATAGACGGGTCTTGAAGCGCATAGTAGCCCGAAAGCACAATTAATCGTTATCCGAGATAACATTCGAAATAAACAGTCATCTCCAGGACCCTGTTTCAACAAAAACTGTCAAAAGGGAACTTCATGATGCGAACAATTATGGCAAAATGGCAATTCGTAAACCCTTGGTGACAACAACTAATGCTTTCAAGCGACACCAATGGTACAGAGATCACAAAAACTGGTCCCCACAGCATTGGCAACAGGTAATATGGTCAGATGAATCACCATTAACCCTATTTCAGACGACCGGACGTGTTTATGTCTGGAAAATGCCCAGAGAAGTATTTAATCCTGAATGCCTCTTGCTGACTGTGAAACATGGGGGTGGCTCCATTATGGTATGGGGTGCGATATCTTGGAGTGATCTAGGACCACTTATTATTCTGCATGGGAGAATCAAATCCAATCACTATCTAAGCATTCTAGGGGATCATGTCCATCCTTTAGTACAGACTGTATTTCCTGAAGAGCGACTGCTTTTTCAAGACAACAACGCCCTATCCACACTGCTAGGTGTATTCAAGCATGGTTCGAAGAGCATGACGAAGTTAAACATCTTGCCTGGCCCCCTCAGACTCCAGGCTTGAATATTATTGAACATTTATGGGAATATTTGGAGTTCAAACTTTGTTCCCGATTTCCACCTCCATCCAGCCTATCGAAATTAGAGACCGTTCTGCAGGATGAATGGCTTAATATTACTTTAAATATTGTCCATAACCTTTATGCATCCATCCCACGTCGCATTAAATCTGTACTTCAGTCAAAGGGTGGTCCAACCTCCTATTAATAAAGATTTTCCAATATTTCACAGGTGTTCGTATTATTTTGTCCTCCATCTGTAGTTTCACATGGTGAAGAGTAGTATTTTGAAGTATTTAAAGTAATCTTTATTTGAATCCTTTTTTAACACTGTAAAAAGTTACCTTATAAGACAATTTACTTGTAATTTCATATGTTTAAACATAATATTGGACTGTTGAAGTCATTTATTTAAGAAAGGAAAATTCGTAACAATTCCTACTATCATTACCTACTGATAATTTAAATATTTGACCGTTATAATCGTGTTGCTTGTGAATGTGATAAGTTTTTAAATATAATAAAAAATTAATATATAATAATAATTTAAAATGTAATTGCAAAGAATAAAAAGAGTTTAATAAGGAAAATAAAGTTTTCGGTAATTATGCTTTTATCTGTTAATATAACTATAATGTAATTATTAATAAGTATCTAGAAGCAAACAATGCTTATGTAGATATAATTTTAGTGATGAGGAAAATAATAACAGAACAGTAGTTCTTTTTAAAAGATTGAAGTACAAATGAATAACATTTAATATCCACACATCTTAACAATGCTAAAATTTCATTAAGAATCTATTAAATTTAGTGTTGTTGCTAATGGATTTAATAATTATATTATAAAAACACGATAAAATATCACAAAAAGTTTGCGAGAAACTATTGATAAATTTAATAAGATTGCAATTATTAAAAATAGGTTCGATATTAAAAATATTCAAAACAAAGATATGTTTACTATAATTCTATCTGAATTTATTTAATTAATTGATCTAGTACTTGTATATATAAAAGAAAATGATATTAAAGACAAATATAAACAAGTTAAAGGTATAGCACAAAAAGGACCAGAGCAAGCAGTATTTCAGCATTTTTTTTTAACACTTTCATGAGCAAAACTGCATAGAATTTTTTTTATTATTTATAGATGTATTCATGATATAATTATCTTAGAGCTATAACAAGGATTATGAAAATAAACCCAATTTATCTTTTTTATCCCACATACTTTGATTTAAACTAATAAAAATAAAAAGTAAACAGAATATTTTAGCAAAAAGTTAAAAATGATACAGATAATAAAATTAGTAACATTTTAAGAGAAAGTTAATAAATTACCTTTCTGAAACCCTAATATATATTTCCATACTTAGGAACATTATCTTCAATTATATTTATACATAATAAAAACTTTGTATCATATTCATTATTTAAAGAGAGACAATTATAAGAAGTTTCACATTAGCTGCATCAAAGCAAATTATCCCTTTAATTTCTTTAAAAAACATTTAGAAATGCAACATAACAAAATTTTATTTGCTTCAATTTTGGCCAATAAATTGTGATGCGGCTTATAGATCAGTGTGTTTTTATATAATTATTTTTTGATATTCTTATAGGATTAAATATAACTGTATAAAAAATGTTTCAAAATATGTTTTGTTGTTGTTAATTTTAATTATGTACTTATACAGTACTACTTACATATACTTTAAAAATAATTAAAGAACATAGCTGAATTACTTAGAATACTTTTTAACTAGTAATTTAAAAAATGAAACATAACTAATTAGGATTTAAAATACTAATTCATTTAAAAAAAGAATCATAACTTTTTACACTTACCCAGTAACAACTGATTCTTTCAAGCGACGGTGATTGTAACCCAAATGTCCAGAAGAATTTTTTCTAATTTTAGTTGTATTTGTTATTCTCTGACATTCACATCGTTCTGAATCCTACAAACAAAAATGACAGTTTATAAGTTACTAATAAGCTTCTACAGACTCTTGCATTTTTAAAAAAAATAATTTGATAGCATTAAGCTAATGAAATGAATTTTTTTTTATGACAGGAAATATTGTGAATTAAATTGTATGTAAAAATGTGACTTTGGAGATCAAAAGAACAGTTTATTAATAAGATAATCTCGCCTCAGGAGCAAAGACATCAAAGTGCCTGTCAGAAACCTATTCTTTGCTGTTCTAAAACTATGAGTGAGCTCTTTGATTCTTTTTTCAATCAGTTTGCAGTAGTTTTAAATCCCCTTTTATTTTATTGCTTTTACTTTAGTCTAATGTTTGAACCACAAGACTTTCATTGATTGGACTTTTTTATTTTATATAACTCTTGCTGAGCTTCATGTTCCATTTGTGGCCAAACAACATAATTTCATTCATCAATTTCTCAATTTAAAACATATAAAAATTTAAGTATACTGCAGTAAAGCTATGATTTGAAGGAAAAAAAATACTTTGATATTGTACCTGCAATTACAGCCAAGTAATACATCTGTATTAAGTATTAAAATTTTTAATTACACATTTGTAGGCGAAATAAATTATAGCAATCTTAGTGATTTAAAAAACAATAATGAGGGTAAAGTACAATCTAATATTGAGCAATTCAAAGAAGAAATTTAAAAAAAAAAATAGATAAGGTACTGGGAAGAATATTAATGAAATTACCCAATGATTTGCAACTATTTTCTATTATCAAAGATATAGATTATAAAGTTCACATTAATGCCATAAATTCCCAATATACTTCTTTATAGTAAAATCATTTCAAATTCTTTATTATCAACATCTACGTAAATTATTTAGAATATGCAAATGTATATAAAAAAAAAAGTGCCCACATTGAGAAATCATAAAAGGGAATTTAATTCACTGTATGTTGGTAAAATTAAAAAATGAAGTAGTGCTTAACATTAATCACATATAAACAAAGCAGTTTTTCATAAAAAAATTAATGAACTTTTTTAAAAAAAAAAAAGATTTTTTTTCCATCCAAATATATAAAGTAATCAAATGTGTATATATGTAATAATTTAATAGTTTTAAAATTCATTTCAATATATCTGAAGTTTTGTTAGAGATATCAATATATATATATATATATATATATATAACACAGAACAGGTTAGAAAAACAGTTCATCTAAAAGAACAGAAATTTCCATCCTTAGTTTCAAGTTCAAAGAGAATAATGGGATACTTTTGACAACACTTTAATATATAGAAAGATATTTGATGTGTGTGTATGTGTATATATATATACACACAGGGTGGGACAAAAGTACTGAGTGCATTTCATGCTTGGGGGGAAAAAAAGGACAAATTGAGATACATACTTGTTTCTTTTTTTTATTTGAAAAACATAAAATAATCTTACACAGTAAAATTTAAAAGATTAAATAACTTTCACATAATCCAGCAGATGGTGCGACAGCATTTATCGGGAAAATTTACTGATTATGTCAGTCTGCAAATGGCTACAATACAGGAAAAAACAATGAGCATTTTATGGTTCCATGAGAGCAAATTCGATTTAACCATTCAAAGATGTTTTCATTTAGAATACTCAAAATGTTGTGCTCCAAGTACTATATTGTGCAAATTAATTGGGACAAACTATTTTTTGGGGGGTGGATATGTCTGAAACCACTTCAAATCGATTTTATCTGCTTAGAGTGGGTTTAACTGATTTTAATATAGAAGTATATACTAACTCTTCAATTGTAAGCCTTTGAGTTATGCAGTTAGTTGTTAGTGTTTCTTCTCTCTTTCTTTCACCAGTTCAAAAATTAATATAACTCCAAAGAAGTGAGCTAAAAATATAGTTCTTAAAGATCGCACTTCTACGACAGTTACAGAAATAGCTTCTGTCATTGATGTAGACAAATCACACAAGTGTTTCAAAAATCCTAACTTCATTCAAAGAATGCTAATCAGCCTCTCCATAAAGGAAAGTAAAATGTGGGCACAAGCAGAAAAATACTACAAAACCTGATAAAATTCTAATAAGAAATAGCAAAACTAATACAAGGAAAACAAGTTTAGACCTTCAAAGAGATTTATTGGCATCTTATATTGATGTGAGTAGTTCAAATGTACAGTGAAGGCTTCTGAACGCTGGCTGTAACGGAAGAAGACCAACGAAAAAAACAATTTTAATTCCTAACATGAAGAAAAAAAATTCAGCATGGTCAAAAAGTACAAATTATAGACTGCAGACAACTGGATTTTATGGACAACTGGAGTTTTTATTGATGAAACTCATTTATTAGTGCAGGGATACATTTTAGATGTTGAAAGATGAAGATATTGTGAACTTTTGAGACCATATTGTGAAGTACTATATTGTAACCATAACTTTGAGACCATATTGTAAGATATTGTGAACTTTTGACAGGACCATATCCAACTGACTGTATAACACCCGCTACAGCAGATTTTTTTTTTTTTTTTTTTTTTGGAGGTCACAGCAAATGGCAATGGAAGTATAGTTTCCTGATTATGGTGTGATGAATTCAACTAAATACATCAAAATATTACAGCATAAGATTATTTTATTCATGAAAACGGAACATTTCAGCACAACTTGGCTCCTTGTCACAATTCAAAATTGGTAAAGACCTTTATGCTCGAATATCAAATTACAGTGCTTTATTGTACTGGAAAATTACCAGTCCTAAATCCAATTAAGAACTTGTGGAAAATTATGAAGAGGCATTTAGATAAGAGGGATTGTACAGTAAAAAAATGCATGTTAAATAATGCAATTCTAGAGTGATTTCATGATGATGAGTTCAAAAGCATATGTACTAATCTAGGATTCAATGCAGAAATATCTGCATGAGGTCCTTTCTGCTAAGATAGGACATACCTCATACTAAAAAATGTATAGATTGAATAAAAGCATAGTTTTCTTAGAAAAAGAAATTTTTTAACTTTGTCCCAATTAATTTGCACAGGTATGTAAGGAATCAATTTTAAATATTGGTACTAACAATTTAAGGACATGGGAAGTATGAAAAATAGGAAAACTCCTGGTAGACCATTGAGAAATGATGTCATGACATCTACTAGCTTATGTGAAAGTTATTGAATATTTAAAATTTTGTTGTATAAAACTGTTTTATGTTGTCTTTCCAATAAAAAAAAAATAAATAAATAAATAAAAAAAAGAATGAAAGAAATGTACCTCAATCTGTTTTTTTTTTCCCAACATGAAATATGTTTAATACTTTAGGCCTACCATGTGTGTGCGAGCATGTGTAAGTATATATATTGCTTATAATGTCTAACCTGACAATTATCTGTACAAGTACATCCAACTAAAAACTCTTTCTTTTCATTTAAAACCACCCCTGGTCCGGCAAACCTTTTAGCAGCATATTCCACTGGGGGTGGAGATGTATTTTCCCAAGAATTAACACAACTGACAGGAACATTTTCCTTTCCATTAGTTACATCATCAATTTGAAAGAGCATCTGAAAATTACTAGATTTATTAATTTCAAACCTATAAAATATTTTCTCCCTAAAAGAGAAACTTAAAAGTAAAAAACAGAATGAAACATTTTTAAGTGTGAAAAAATATTTGAGCTGCAGTGGTTGAATTTCCTATCTGCAAGTTAAATCTGCAATTGCATCAGTTTTAAACAATAAAGCAAATAATATTTCCAGCTAACTTCCATTATATGTTTTATTTTTTCGTTAATTTTTTTACAAATTTTCTCTAGTTTTAATTTTACTATTTTACTTTAATGCAATTTTTAAAATAAAGTTATTTGAAAAATAAAACAAAATACTTTTAACATTTTCCCATTTACAAATATAGAATGAAAAATTGACCATTAATTAAAAATTATCAAGCTTAAAGGGCCACATGCATTTAAGGCACATGGTCCTTTAAGGCTGTACAATATTAAAAAAATTTTAATTTGTGATTATTCCAGAAACAGAGAAATTCGAAATTAATTTTTGGATTTAGAGATTTTTAAACAAAAGAATCAAAATATCTAAAAACCTTTATAATTATTTTTTCATCTTTTTTGCATTTTTAGAATCTGATAACAATAATTGAGTCAAATTTCACATCTTGATTGGTATATACATTATTGAAAAATTTCAATAGAACAATCTTAAATTGTTAAAAACACTAATTTAATAATAGGAACATTCTTTATACCCCTGATTTTCTTCCAACTCATCTTCTGAGAAGCATATCTACAAAATTTTACGAATTTGATTAAACTAGCCATTCAGTTACATCAACAAATGTCCCTCCCATAAAAAAAGGATCCTTAGTATAATAAATTTTTAATATGCTACAATTTATATAAAACACACAAATATATATGAACTTTAGCAAGTGTTCCATGTTTACAAGAATTTTTCTACAGTCTTTTTTCTTTACAGAAGTATCTAAATTCATAAGCTTTTAAATTTTACTAACAGCAATATAAAAATACCTACTACAGCAAACCACATAAAATAATTAAGCAATTACATAAAAAAAATTAAAATAATTACCTCTCTTGCTCTGAAAGTCCTAAAAACCACAAGGTATGGATTCATCGAAAAGAAATCAATAGTGATTTTAGATGACACCAACTTTAAGTACAGTACAATTTCCTCTAAATCTCGTAAATGTATCCCACATGGGGATCTATATAATATTTTTAATTTTGCTCCACCTTTTTTATATCTCCTTAGCTGCCTAAATAAGAAATAAAATGACAACTACAATATTATTCAAGCGCTTTACTTTTTCTTTTAGAACCAGAATAATTATCCAAAGAAATTACAAACTGAAGTACAAACTTTATTTCATCAACACATAGTTAAGTACACTTTAAAAATGAAATAAATTTCAAAAGATTAACAGTATATTAAATATTAAAAATAATCACATACCTCTCCCAACCTAAGTATATTGGAATAAGGAATGGATTAAATCCCTTGAATTTGACTGGATCATCTTTTTCTCGACACTGTGGACCACATACATGAACCATATAATTAACTCTGGTAAATGAAAATAAATTGTGCAAATCTTTATAACCCAAATGAGATTTGAGATCAGGAGCATGAACTTTCTCAACATCTGTCCAAAAAAAACAGTAACAGAACACATTTTTAAAATTTTCATTTTATGTTTCTTTCATAGCATTAAGTGATTATAATAATTTTAGCAAAATTTTAAGCTCTTTATAATGAACACAAAAAATATTGAATTATATACATATTATAGAAAAGGCCTTGAGCCAGAAAGAGGAAGAAAAAAAAAATTCTAATTACTTATTTACATTTGAGACAAAAAAAAAATTATTAGTTCATTTTTATTTTACAAATCACTATACACATATACAAACACACACAAATCAATTATGTTTCCACTTTAAAAAAACACTAAAAGAATGTATTTTGCATTGTTCCATTCCATTAATCTTAATTTTCATGAAAAATCTGATCATGATTCGATTTGAAATCTTTAAGCCAATCTCGCAATTAAAATTTTCCACTCGTGACGACATTGAAAAATTTGAGTAATTTAAAAACAATTTCATTTTCTGAGATAAAACATCAGAAATGTCTTTTTATACATTTTTATTTAATGTTTATTGATTGATATCCTGACTCATTTGACTGTGGCAACCAATGTGCAATCCCTTACTCAATAATAGCAAAATTTTTCCACAATTATAATTTCAAACATTAGATCCAATATTCCAAAATTCAGAAATGAAATGCTTTATCATTACACCTATTTAAAATTTAAATTTAGAGTTTTGTAATGCTTTTTTAGTACTTCCTTTATTTTTTAATAGGTAGTGCAAATTTTTGATGAATGAAGGGAAATAAATGAGCACTCAAAAAAGACTGAAAAGACAGATAGTATAAATATACTCTGTAATAGCTGTTTAGAGGAACATCAAAGCTTTCAACCTTAACTCTTGGAAGATGACCATGAAATAAAAGAGTTTTTACACAAAGAAATTTACTTTTTATAAGTTTTAAAACTGTTTATAGCTCATAAAGAAATTTTTACAAATGATTAATCTGAAATAGAACTATTTTCCACATAAAAACATGGATCAATAATAAATTTAAAAAAAACTTTATTAGTAGTCTTTTAAGAATAAAAAAATTATAATTGTTCTCATAGAAATTTTCATACACATATGAACAAATATTAACTTTAAAAAAAAAAAAAGAAACAAAGAAAGAAAAGGGAAAAGAAACTATTTAATGTTAATTCAACAGTTAAGGAAATTTAATCCAACTTACGGGTATAAGTTATTGCTCGGGGTTTCCAAGTAGTTGATTTACGAGCAGTATTTCTAGGTTTTTCAGTACTAATATTCTGTAAATCACCAGTTTTCCTCCCAGAAAGATGGCATCCACTAGTCTCTTTCTTTTCATTCTCTTCCTCAGAATCTAATAAATATATATGAATTTTTGTATTCAATATAAAAAAAAACTTTTTTTAAAAAAAATTACAAATTCATAGAATTTCTTAAATTGACTATCTCTGGAAGTTGTAAATTGATAACTTGGATTTGAAGTTCCAGGCATGTGACCTTCATAACGGAGACAAAAAAATATATCATATAAATGTCATTTAAATTAGTTAAGAATTAACAGACATCCATTTATTTCATTTCCTTGATGCACTTTAAGAGTACATGGTAGATCAATTGTCCAGAAGCCACAATTGTATTTTACAATAAATGTGGAAAATGAGCTACTAGGATGGGATTAGGCTGATGTTTCACCATATGCACTGAATGTTGTATTAGTGGGGGACCTACTAGAGAGCATCAATAACCATAAAAATATTGAGGCAAGAGTACTGCAAAAGGAGGGATTTTCATTGCTTTTTTTTCTTTTGTTAATGGATAATGATGAATGTTACATAATGACACAGCTTCAAAAAAACTATCAAGAAATTTTATGGGCAGCTTATGATGATCAAACACAGCTGCAAAGATGATGTAAGAGCAACTGTCTGATCTCTTATGCTTAAGAACATTTAAAAGCTGCAGTCTCTTGAACTTTTTGATTAATTCATAGATGAGATAATTCCTGATAAATTGAATTTAGAAAAATTACAGTGAACATGATTCCAATAAATTATTTGGAACTGACAAAAAAGTGCAAAAACTTTTCTCAAAATTGCTGGCCACCTAACCAAAAGGAACACAATTTTTGTTATGACATTTACAGAGTTCTTCTTCCCCCCTCCCCCAGAGATCAAACAATGAATGCTGCCTTTTACATAAAAGTTCTCAAGTGTTTGAAGTATCCAGTGAAACCTACCAGTAATTTAAGTAATGATTAAGAATCAGTGTTACATTATGATAATGCACCTGCACATTTCACCAATGATTGTCTTTGAGTTTCCAATCCATAATTCAATCTGTACATTAAGATTATCCTCCCTACTCTACATAGTTTTTTATTGTTCTCGATATGCAAAATGGTTATATGAGGATGGAATAGGGATAATGTTGAAGAAATAAAATGTGAAATGATGATGCAAATGTTGATTCAACTTCTGGAAATTTCTCAGGTATATTGCAACAAATGGGGAGCATTTAGAAAAGGATAAAGCACTAAATTTTATAAAATTTAGAATCTTAATCCTTAATGCCCTTACTTGTCATAACTTAACGATAATATCCTCACTTAAAGCATATATAGACAGATTACACATTATGGTACTCTCCAAATTTTCACATGTCTGGATATAATGAAATTTAGTATACAATAGTCATCATTGATCCAAGCAATGATTTTTGGAGAGCTAAATTTCAAAAATCTGAAGTCCAAACTTCCAATTAATTCACTAATATTATGTCTACATCATTTTAAAAAACACTAATATTATTTCTACATTATTTTTAATGTTTTTCCCCCTTTTTTTTTACTTTATGTAAACAGCTATCAGAATAAAAAGTTTTGTGTTTATATAAACATTAAATACACATATAAAACATAAACAAAAAAAATGAATCATATATTCAAAAGAATCTCATAAGTCAAGTCCCTTAACCTGACTATGGATATCCCAAATCAGTCTGTGAAGAAAGATTTTTTTTTTTAATTGAGAAGGGATCAGCAAATTTCGATAACATTTGTTTAATCAAAGCATTTAAAAAAATGCTTGGTATTCTTGAAAGCTGTTGATGTATAAAAAGAAATGAGACTTTTTTACATATTCTGTGTAAAAAAAAGTCATCCAAATCTTAGTTACACCTCTTATCACCAGTGGCAAATGGCATAAGATGCTACATTGTCTAAATGGAAAACATAACAAAAGAACTTTAGGTCTTATATCTCTTGTTCTCGAAATAGATATCTTTATTTTCTACAAATATGAATACTACTCAATTAGTTCAATGTAAAGATGATTTTCTGTGAATGTTTTATTTTATTCCATTTTTTCTCATTCTCTAGTTAATCCAAATATTCGATATCCCAAGCTGGCTCTACCCCCCCCCTTAATCTGACGCAATATGTGTGTGTGTGTGTATATATATATATATATATGT
>BMAW01053936.1:0-16270 GCA_019974015.1 Nephila pilipes
AAGTATTTTTTGAACCACTCTCGAACCTCTTATTACAAGACACCTCAATTCAATGGACAAAATGTTTGGTCTGGTGGGTGTCCGTGAGTGTGTTTGTGTGTGTGTGTGTGTGTGTGTGTGTAAAGCTTCAAAAACTCAAATATGTAAAACTGAAATAATTCCTTTTTTTCTTTCCATTACTCTTGTATTTGTTTCATTAGCATACAATTGAAACTAATACCTAGGTTTCTCTTAATTATAATTTCTGAATAATGTTTATCATTAAGGCTCCCGTCTACCTGCCATTTTGATTTCGTGGACATAATGTTAATCCTATTGAATTTCGACTTTAATTCTCACATCTTTACATTTGATTTATTTGAATGCAATAAAATGCATCTGAAAGAGCAAAAAATAGTGAATGCTTCTGCAAAATTACTCTTCTCCTCCGTTTTTTAAAAATACTTTAAGATATTTATTAAAGACAGAAAAACTTACAAATGGATCATTAAAAAAAGGTCAATACTATTTTTAAAAATCAGAGGAAAAAAGTAATTCCACAGAAGCATTCATTAAATTTTGTTCTTTCAGATGCACTTTATTGCATTTAAATAGATCAAATAGTAAAGATATGAGAATCAGGTCGAAATTCCATAGGATTAACATTACATCCAAGAAATCAAAATGGCGAGTAGAATTGATGGAAGAAGTTCGTGTTAAAAATATAAAAGTTCAGTATAAAAATATATATCCATTCTTAAATAGTTTTAGGTTTTGAAAGAAATTTTTTTTTCTCAAATTCTTAAGACGAAAACGACTAAGATGCATCGTCATTTTATTCAAAAAGTTAAGAAATTTACTTTATTTAGAATGAATTTGAATTCATCTAGTATTCAAGTCAAGGAAATATTAATCTTATTTATCATTAATAGCCATCAAGATGCTTTTGAGAGCGATGTTAATTAATAAACAATTTATCAATAAGAACCTATTTATCACTTGGCTCATTTATCAAAATAATTCTTTCTACTTAGTAAAATTTCACAAGTCATAAAACAATTAAAAAGTAAATGCTACTTACCAGTTTGTCTTACATTCTAAATAAATATCTGTATCGTGTGAAAATAATTATAGATGGAATTACTGCATGAAAAATGATTTAAGTGTACATGTTTTACAAAAATTATGACATGAAAATGATCTCATATTTTGAAAGATATTGGAATGTAGTAAATGAAACAGTTTGGATATTGAAATAGAATTTTCTTACTTTTGGGTACAACCTTTAAAAACGTATTATAGTTTTGTATAATATTGACCCTCTGTAATATGTAAAAAGGAACTAAATCTATATCAAAATTTAAATTATATCAAACATCTTATATCCTTTTAAAATTAACCGATGAAGATGTATTACGTGAGAAACATTACGTACAGTGTGCATACGTTTTCGGATTAAATACGTACTTCACATGGAATTTGCTAGGATGTCAGTTTCTTAAAGTAAATATTTAACACATTTTATCTATATTGCTTTTTGTTTTTTGTTTTATATAAAAACATTCTTTCTAGAATTGTTGCGAATACTTCAAAAAACGAATTCACGGCTTTATTTTCATAATGAAAAACATATTTTGTTCCTAAAATATTCTGAGGAATTCTTGAGTAACAAAGTTTTAGTTTTCTGTCCAGCCAGAAATTGCGAAGATATTTACTCTGGAACAGAAGCAAACAACGAGTAAATAAAAGAGAATTCGAAACCTTTTATGTGTCTTTCCCCACGAGTAAAGCAAAAAAGGGCCAAAAAAATGTCCTCTTTATCACGGGTTTCTTTGTTCCAATTGTCCCATCTCGCTACTATCGCATACTTCGAATGGTTCTGGCCGAACGAGCAATTAGTCACGTGGTCACTCGTGGATGCTGAAAATATCTCATTTAATGATTTCGCGGTGTGACATCGGGTGGCGAGAGGAAAAGAAGAATAAAGCCCTGTATTAGCGGCAATTTACGCTTTTCTTGTCATGCTCTTTCTTTGCTTTCACTGAAGGTGTTTTTTCGGTTTTGTAGTTTCGTGGATAGAATGCTTCAGCTTTTGATCGATGCAATCTAAAGAAACATTCTTTTGGGATAGTGAATGTTAACTATAATAGAAACAGGTTTTTTGAGAAAAAATAAAAAACTTTTGGAATAGAAGTGGGTATTGAAATGTCGAAGAATTGTGAAATAGTAGGATAGTTCATGAAATATCTACGAATAAACAATTGCAGCTTTTTAATTGATGAAACAGTAATGAATTTGAATCAATCAAAATGTAAATAATACAAATTGTCTCATTCAAATACATACATTACCAAAACACCCCGTCCAAAATTGATAACTCATGATACGATTACTTCACTCTCTTAAAGAGACGACCTAACATCTATATTTTGCAATGAAGGCATGGGGCAGCAATTTTCGGCAAGCACACATCATTCCTTCGGTCAAAGTAAAAAAATAAACATGTAGCAATTCATTGAGAATTATTCTCACTTTTTAAATCGTATTTTTTCCCCTGTATCGCTACGTTCCATGTTTGAGCAGGAGTGAATAGGAATAATACACGAATCTGAAGCTGGGGCAATCCCCATCATGTGATGGAGATTGTGCAAAAGGGAATGTTTGGAGCTTAATGTTACATAGTTTATAATGATTATAGGTCTTTTCTTAGTTCTTGTAACAAATGAAACAGGAGAAGTTTATCTCGAAATGTTGGAACAATTTTCCGTTCTATAAAGCGTTTGATTGCTTGAGTTGATTTTTTTTATTAAATTTTTGAGAGGGACTCTTTCACATTATGTTTCTATTTCTTATAATTCCGTGCAGTAACACATTCAAATAAGGTACTTTTGATTGAGACATCCTGTACTTTTGGATCACCATCACCATTTGGTCCAAAATACATTTATAAAATGTTTTTAAACCTCATATATATGTAAAAAGAAGAAACGACGTGAATAATTAATTATTAAAAAAATACGTTGAAAACAGAAGAACAAGTGTTATATCCTCACGAGGAACGAAAATCAAATTATATTATTTCATGATTAAGGATACATTAAAGTTATATCATTGTTTATGCGGTCATTAGATTCTAATTACTGACTATATTAACTCACCATAACGCACTTCAGAATAACGCTTAAAGCAATAAATTGAGAGAAAAATACGTTTTTTCTCTCTGTTGTGAATCCACTGTGTAAGCCTCTCAAAATTATTAGTGTAAGAGATATGTATTCTATTTAGTGGCAACAGTGTGGCGCTGCAGAAGTAGCGCGCGAAGTATATTGGATTATTCGGCAACTAATACTCTCGAGCGAGAAACACTATGTTTGTTCTTGTAGTTAACGAGTGTTTGCAAATTAAATAGTTTTACATAACGACGTAATCATTGAACACTGGCGTTTTAAGTATTCAACACTCTCCAAATTTAAATGCGATAGTTCATATGTTGAATTTTAACAAAAACCTCTTTAACATGTAAAGTTCTGGTAATAAATAAGTGATCGATACAATAGTGTTATCATATTAAAATACTTAAGGCTTTGGTAAAAAAAATTAATTCAAAATAAAGAATTATGCCAATAACTATTTTCTAAATCAATGCCAAATAGAATTTTTTTAAGAAACAGAGAGCAAATAGCTTAATATAAACAAATTTTTTCTGAATGATAATAGCATAATAACATTGTATTCATCTTAGTGTATTTTCAAATTTCATTTGGTTTGTTCCGTTTTTAGCGTGCTACTTGTTGATGAAAACAATTTTGGTAATAACCTTCTTTTTGACTACCATTCTTCTGGTAACCTCACGTTTCACTCCAATTTAGAGTGATTTTGACGCTAAACAGCCTGGGATTTTTCCTTTTTATTTCATAGACTTTAATTCCAGAGTATATTAAAAATTTATTTTATACTCAAGAACATTGAAAATATCGCACCAAAAATGAAGCGAGCTACAATCGCAAAACTTTGCAAAGTAGTTAAATGATGATCGATATGAAAATGTTCTAAGTTTGATGTCAATACGCATTACCACATACACTGTAATGGTACTGTAATAAGGAAGTGGATCCCATATAAACTACATATACTGGAGAATTCATAAACGCAACGATCCCATTCAGATTCTGGGAAGACTTAAGTAAGCGAAAAATGCCAGTAGACTTATGAGAAGACATTTTGCACAGTTAAGAAAGTTTGATAGGGATTTGAGCATCGGCAAGAAAACCATAACTGGTCAACGCGCTGTGTTTCCCTACAGAACATGTTAGGAACAGTGGACACAAGATAGCACCCACGTTCGGAGAAGTAAATCTGGAGTGACCAGGAAAAAGACGAGGCGAGAAGATTGAAGGATCATGCGGCAAGCGCTCGTGGATCCTAGTGATTCGTTCCCCAATACAATAAGATGTAGGGCTGCCGTTTATTTTACAAACTATTTCCCGACACTTTGCGGAAGCCAATTTTTAATCCAAGCGTCATTTTCGTGCACTGCGTTTAACACCGAAACATCAGTAACTCCGTTTACAGTGGTGCCAAACCAGATCAACTTGGAACTCCTCAGATTGGCAAAACGTGGTATAAAGCGATGAATCACGATTTGTTTTGGGACGGATGATAATTGCGTTCCGGTATGGATTCTCCTTAGTGAACATTACAATTCTACCAAAGTTATCGCGAGACACACTGTTCACATAGCAGGTGTAATGATTTGGGAGGTCATAGCTTATGATAGCATATCCACTCTATTAATAAGCCAGTTTTATGTTGATGATATTGTTCGACCCCTTGTGGGTACTTTCCTAAAGAGACTTCCAGGAGAAATGTTTTTGATCGGCCGCATATTGCTCCAGTAACTGAAGACATTCTACGACATGTTAACACTTTCCTATAGTTCACCCGCTCCCCAGATCTGTCCCTTTTAGAGCATTTGTAGGACCAGCTGAAAGGCCAGATTCCGCCATTTCACTTTGTACATGATTTGGTGGCATATGATTAAATTTTGTGGGTCCATATGTCTCAGGATAACATCCGAAGTCTGATAAACTCAATGCCGCACCACGTTGTCGCATGTATTGCAGCGGGAAGAAGTGTAACACGCTATTGAAGTTGCACTGTTTTTACTAATTGTACACACTGTATTTATTTAATTGTCTTCATTTTGGGATCAAGGGAATTTCTAATGTATATCATTATGGGTATAAAATTTCATTACAATCCGAAGCTCCCTGCTCGATGAACTCTTTTCCATGTTCCTAGGTAATGTTCATATGTTGTTGAACAACGACGACATAATCTAAGACGCCTTAACCACTAATGCATCTAAGGTGCTAACAAAGATGACAAAACTAGTTTTTCTTCAGGCGAAATGAACTTGAATTGTTCCTATTTCCAAGGTCAAACGATCTCCTTCGCCACGGGGTAAAATCAATTCCCTCAAAATTAACCATTTACCGCTTACGTTTCATCAAAGATTCTAACACTAGATGGTGTTACAGCCTAGAACTACTGGTTGCATATATCCACAATGTAAACTTGCCTCCATGCATCAAACTGAGACACTCATAAATCACAATTAGTGATGTCTATGGCGCATGAGTAAAATAGACTCACCACCTCAACTAGAGAAAGCCTATAGCATCAATTAAAACTATTCAAAACGACATTAAATACAATAAAGAGGGAATATGTAAAAATGCAGTAATGGTTGAAAAAAACAACCTTCGGTAGAATATTGCTGAGGAAGTCTATCTGCATTTCATCATGATTATATTGACGAGAGAGTACATGATGGTTTTCTTCAACAACGAAGACAGTAAGTTAAACCGTCTGAATTCATTAACTGACGCGCGCTTAGACTTGGCTGTCTAAGGCATCATTTAAGATGAGAGGAAGAGTTTTCTAGGGACCAAGAGATAACAGAAGAGTCAATGTCAATCAGCCACGGTCACTCAATGTCAATCAGCCACGGGTAAGAAAGCCATCTTTCAAAGGAACAGTGTGAAAACATCCGACGCTGAAATCTATAAGACACAGACAATAATAATTTTTTTTTTTTTTGCATTTGCATTTGCGCTTTTTTTCTACTGTTAATATACACTCTGACTATTGGACTCAGATGGATAAGTTTTGGATGAAAACATAATATATATTATTATCTTTTTAACGAAAATTAATTCCACTTTTATATCGATTTTGAACATAATTTTTAAAAAGAAAACCAAGACAAGGATATATCCTTTTTATAGCCTATCTTGTCAGGAAATGGCTTCTTTTACAAAATGTTGTTCCTTAGATTAAATAAAAATATTATTACTAACTCAAAAGTGGAACTTCTCAGAATAATAATTTGAATTAGATAATCAATAATTAAACAATTACCTGATATCTTGAATTATACCCAAAACATTGATTGGTGTATTAAACATTTTCAAGACCAATAACTTTCGTCACTAAGTTATTTACCTGACTATTTCTGTTTAGATTAAAATGATACGATTCTGAACAATGCTGTTACCTAGAAATGAATCCTTCTGATTATGCGTAGGATGTTAAAGCGAACAGTATATCGTTGTCATCCCTCATGAGTTTTCCCGAAGAAAAACAATAATCAACTCCCCAATTCTAACTATCTTTTTTTATTGTTTACCAAAATTCCTTCATGTCTAAAAAAATATATAAATCAAAGTGAGTTTTTTATTATGATGAATATTGTTACAGTTGTCTTTTTCTTACATTAATTACAGAATTTATAGATCAGAGCACAGTAAAAACATTTTTTTTGTTTACTTCATTTTCCAAATTAACTGGAATTTCCTTAAAAATGTTTCACGATTTTTTTGTTATTAAAATACCTGCATTGCCATTAGTTTCAGAAAATTATAAACAAGAGTTTTTGTTCTAGCTTAAAAATATTTACTTAGAAAATTGTATTTCGCATTTTTTCCCGTAAAATAACCGACTTTAAAAGGAAGAAAATAATAATGTGTTTGTCCCTAAAGTGAAATAAATGTAAATTATAATCAGGATGAATCTAGAAACATAAAGAGAGAGACAGAGAGAACAGTGTGTTTTCTAAAAATTACAGAATGCGTATTTTCTCGATGTTAGAAAATCGTCAATAAAAAGCATTGTATGTAGAACTAAAATATATAGCATACGTAAGCAACAATTTTTTTTTTTTGGCTGTGGATTAAAATCACCCAAAGTGTGTGTATTAAAAGGACGTTACAGCTCAGTGGTATCATTTTCCTAAAGCGGTTTTGGAGAATAATAAGATAAATTTTATTGAAAAAATATTTACAATACCCTTTAAATTTTGAACATAAACATTTAGTTTATACTTCTAATTATTATGAGAACAGACAAAACTGTATGAACATTGATTTTCATATAAATGACCATTTCTCCCTTCAATATCAATTGTTCCTTTTAATGCTGAACTAGTGCAATCTATTAGACAAATCTGGTTAAGCCAAAACAGCACTTTTAAGGACAGTTACAGTTATATCATCAAAGATCAGCTCACCAGATTACTAGTTCTCACTTCGGATAACCTCCTCAGTGATACTCTGCACTTCCAAAATAAGCTCCGATGATTCCCATCAGATACACGTTCCTTCTTCACGAACTCACACGACACACTCCACTTCCAAGTGTTGATAGCTTCAGTCAACTTCCCAATCGATATCCTCAACAGAAACACCGAAGACAGGCTGATTTCCCTATCTCAAACTCTCGGCATATTGACACTTCTTCCAGTCAGGTATAACGTCACATGGGAGAATTCAGGAAAATTTTGCACAACTTTCTTCCTCGTTCTTTTTTCCGCCTTTGGGAATTTTCCATTAGCCGCCAAAGTCACCAAGTTTCACGCCACGTTACCAAAATGGTCGCCGATCCATCATGAAAGTTAAGGGGTCATTACTTAATCTTCCCTAGGCTGGCTAATGACATCTCTGTGAATGTTTCTTTTCCGTCATAAGAAAACCGCTGCAGTAAAGAATCATTTCGTGCTCGCAACAATATGAATTGGTCGCCAGTTTCGAAACATTCATATTTTTCATTCCACACATCTTGAATAATATCTTTTATGGTTTTTGTTCACCATGACGATAATTTGTTTTAAATAATGGTAATTATTTCAACACATAAATACAATTACGCAACTATTTTTGCGCTAATGAATAAGTGAACTGAGTGAACGACTTAAAGAACAGAGAATGAACTAAGAGAATGACATCAGTGTTTGAAGATATCTGACAAACAATTATGGACCAACATATCTATTTCTCTTTGAAATTGTTTAAAAACAAAAGTTCATAATCGTTACTACAGTATTGTAACAGAGCAACAATTCTATTATTTTATTATTTAATTTCAATTTACTTTTTATGCATCCTTCAAGTGTTCGTTTCACTCTTATGCTTATTAATTTATTTTTTAAAAAAATATACTTTATTTTCGGAACTTGTAACATTCCGGTGTATCACTTGAAATTATGAAGTGAGTCACTCTTTTAAAACTTCTGCCTAATTTTTTATATATCATATATCCTACATAACATTTAAAATAATTTTACAACTAATACGATTGATCTATCTATTTTATTCTCTTTAAAACTAATGAAAAAAATTGCCTTAACTCAAGTTTAATTTTATTTTTAAATGATTAAATACTTATGTTCAAATGATTAAGTGTTTATTTATTTTAAATTAAATTTTTAAAAACGTTGTTTCAGAATGAAATAGGATTTTATAAAACAAATCGAGAAAAAATTCTATCATTATACTAGTCTAAATTATTTTTAATTTTTATATCTTTATTAATAATTTTTATGTATGCATTTCCATTATCAGTTGAAACTTGAGAGATTATTAATAAAAAATGAAAATTATTTAAATGTAAGTGTTTTTTCAAAAAACCTGTGACGTGCTACATAAACAATTTAATCGTATTTCTTAGTATTGATTATTGTATGATAAATACACATTTACGTGTAAGTAAAATATATTAATAATTAATAAAATGTTTCTGAAATAAACGTAATAATAATAATACAGAAAATTATCATTTGTGCAGTAAAATGCAGTACAAACCACAGTGAATGTTCTTAAGAAGAGTATATTCAAACAACGACTTTGTAATTCGAATTGTATATATATATATATAAAATATAGGACGTATGTTATATAAATATAATAATTGTAACGAATTACAGATTTATAAAGAATGTAATTGCATGTAAGGTTTTTAAAATGTTCAATAGTGAAGAATACGAACATGTAAGTACTGGTAATCTAAATATTATTAGGGATAAAAATTTGAGTGAAATTCTGAATAAAGGTATCGGTTTCAGAATTATTATTTGTAACAACAATGATTTTATGAAAGAGAAAAATTAATGAAGATATTGATAATTACTTAACAAAATTAGCAATTACGTATAGTTTACTTATTAAAGTTTATTAAGAATGTAAATTTTTTATTATTGAAGAAATAAATTTCTTGAAATTGATGGAAATGAAAGCATTAATATTGGAGATTTAAAAAGTTATATTAAAAAGTTAAAAATAAATTCATTATTTGTTACATTGATAAGGTATTAGAGAGAATTATACTATTATTTATAAACAACTTTATGTTAATTTGAATTATAAACATTTGATTAATAATAATTCTTTTAATAAAATATTGAAGAATAGAATTAAAATAATAGAATTGATGTTTTGTATGAAAAAATAGGTTATACTTTGAATTTGATAAAAAGTCATTCCTGTTAAATTTAGAGCTGTGACAAATAATTCAAATACTTATATTACTAGAGGTGGTAAAAATTTCTTTAACGAATTTCCAAAATAAAATGGACAGTTTTGGTAAGATTATTATTAATAAAAGTAGTTATAAAATTATTAACTATATAAAAGGTAAGAAACTATACTCTATTTATATTTATGACTTTGAAATTTATTTAATTCTATATATTTAAATGATTTCATTCAAGTTATTTTGGTTGATTACAAAGAATTAAAAATTGATAGATCTATATCATATGAAAAATTCAAGTCTGTTATTAATTTTGTGCTAAAACAAAACTATATTTAATATCATGGAAAATTATAAGCAAAAATAAAAAGTATACCTCAAGTGGGTCCAGCTAGTAATAGATTACCTGCTACTTAACTATATTTCTTTGATTATAAATTTAGAGATAACAATAATTTCAAATTATTTAGATATATTGATGCTATTATTATTTTCTAAGTTAAAATAATACGGTATAGATACTATACCTGACTAATAATTTCATCTTTCATATTTAAATCTAATGAAAACAAATGTAAATTCCCATGAAACAGATTTATTAGATGTTAAATTAAAAAAAATGTTAATAATGGAATTATTTCAAATATTTAATTAAAAGAGGTAATGATTTTTTCCATATTAATAAAGTGGTTTGTTTTGTTAGTAATTTAAGTTTAAATATTTCTATAAATAACTTATATAACTATTTAATAAGAAAATCAAATTTGTTAAATTACCTGATATTTTTCAAAATAAAGTAATATCCTAATATTTTTTTTAAAATAAAATTTATATATATATATGTAACATATCCCCGTCGACTTTTGTAATGTAACATAATATCAAATAACAGTCGAGGCGTATTGAATTTTCACTTTTATTTTAAGCTGAGAGAGAGAGAGACCATTTTCATTGCGTAGTTGGTTACATCATTAAACAGCAAGTAAAGGTGAGAAGAGCAGAAGAGAGCGTTTTTTGTTGGGTTTTTGTTTATATAACAGGGAAAATTCCCATGAAACGTCAGAAGCACGTGGTATGAATAAGGGGATTCCAGGGGAATATTATAGATAGGGAATTAAAAAGGGATTGTTTTTGATAGATTTATAATTAGTTTAAGTAGAATTAATCCGTTTCGAGAGCGCGTGATCTAATAAATAAAAGGATAGTTTGGAAGGGGATCAGGAAATACGAATGAACACTTTACTTTTGTATTAGGGAATGAGATAGAATAGAAAGTTAAGTTATTATTTAGAGTAATTATTAAATTAAAAGTTAAATCATTATATATATACATTTTTAAATTTTTAATCAAATTGGTTCTTCTTTAATTTTGTTTTTGAATTCCTTTTAATTCTTATAGATGTTATATATTCTTATCTATTGTTAATTTTGTTTTTTAAAAATTTCTAGCGATGTTTTTTAAAATACTTCTTTAAATTTGGTGAGAAATCTTAATAGTCAAAAAAATTTGATCTAATTTTTGATATGGTTTCTTTTAAATCGATCAATCAATATTTATTTTGGCGGGGAATTACTTTATGGAAAGTAGTAATAGGCTTCCATATGAATTATGTGTAATGTTTTACTTGTTCTTAAAAGGCTAGTGAAAGTAATACTTGTTTTTCTACTTATTTGTATTTTGTTTAAGTGTTTTATATGGTAATATAATTATTACTTTCACCTGACTGTCGTAGGCTATAAAAAGTTTTTTTCTTTATTTATGATGACATTTCATTGCTACTTTTTACGTATTGTTTTTTCCATGCTTATCTTGTTTAATTAATTGGATTCTTAGATTTTTTTTCTTTAATATGTTTTTAGACGCTATTTACTTCACAGTTTTTAGATATTTATTTAGAAAAGTGTTTGTTATTTACGAAAATTTGATTAAAATTAGTACAATATTTACTTTCTATACTTTTCTAATGTTGATTTTCTGAATTTTGCTGATTTCTTATCTGTTACCATGTTACGTAATTCTCTGAAATATGATGATTTTAATTAGTAATAAAGTTGTAAACACTTATTACACACTATTCTAAAGAATGTAACAGTATTAATTATATTAATTACTTGACACTAAATTTTTGCTTTTCTTTCATTTGGTTTTCCATTATATTTTTTCAGTTACTTATTATATTTTTGTTTTAGTTTTAAAATTTTAATTTTAGTTTGTTTTACTTTGATGTTTTAATGATTTCTTTTGTCATGCAGTTTCTTCGACATTAATGAATTGAATTTATGATTGATATGATTAATTTGTTTATGATGTGATATTTTATACATTGATGTTTTGTTCATGTATATATATATATATATATATATATATAAATTTCTTAAAAACCTTTAATTAAAGTATTAAAAATTTGTTCTTATTTTCATTTAGTTTATAGTTCCATAATTTCTTTTACAATTTTCTGCATAATTTTTTTTGTTTTCCTTCTTTCTCTATCAAATTGAAGAGGAAAAATAGCTGCTCCCCGGTCTTTATTCTTTTTTTAATGCCATCAACAAACCACAATATAATTTTGTAACACACGCTGTTAATGGAGGAATGAAAAAGCCTGTAGATGAGATCGCTTGTGAGTTTCTATTCAGTATATTATATTTAACGGATTAAACTCAGAAAAATGAAACAGCAATCTACATCGCATGATTCGAATTCCTTTCTTAACAAGAAATTTATTTACAAAAAAGTTAATTAACTTTGCAGCGCTTTCTTTCAACAAGTCCCCATAGAAACAGTATCTCTTAACAATCTTTCATACCTTTTGAAGTATTCCACATACTATAGTGTTGTTGATACGAAATTAAGGCATTAAATTAGCTCCTTTCTTCGTTAAGAACTAGAAGAAAATTTTCATTTTTCCTGGGAGTCTGTTTTCTCCCACATAAAATCTTAGAGACAGGGTACAAAAATCCTCGGTATTTCACGTATAATCTCGGAAACGCTTTGGAATAAGAAATTTTATTTTATTTTTCGTGGTTAATAAATTTTTGCAATTAAACAATCGTTCAAAATTTTTGATAGGAAGGGAGTTCCTTTTGCCCCCGTTGTTTTATAATTCCAAGTTTTATCTTTATTTTTTTCCTAAAAAGTAGACATGAATAGATATTCTTAGTACTAATTTTTTTTTATTAAGATTATTTTATAAAGTTCAATTTTCAGTGTAACACATTTGGAGAAAAAAGCCATTATAGTTGGTGCAAATTATAGTTAGGAAAAAACTTATTCATGCTTTTCTTTGCTTTCGCTGAAGGTGTTCTTTTGGTTTTGTAGTTTCGTGGATAAAATGCTGCTGCTTTTGATCGATTCTAAAGAAACTTTCTTTTGGGATAGTGAATGTTAACTATAATAGAAACAAGTCTTTTGAGTAAGAATAAAAACTTTTGGAATAGAAATGGGTATTGAAATGTCGAATAATTATGAAATATTAGTATTGTCCATGAAATATCTACGAATAAACAATTGCTACTTTTTAATTAATGAAATAATAATGAATTTGAAACAAAATGGGAAATAAAAATGTAGATAATACAAGCTGTTCCATTCAAATACATACATTACCGAAAAAACCCTTCAAAAACTAATATTTCACAGTAAGATTTCTTTGAGCGTGACTTCGATTTATTAAAGCGACGACCTATCGTCTATGTTTTGCAATTTTCGAAATTTTGATCAAGTATATTCTTGTGAAAAATCTTCAAATATCACGAACAGGAAAAAATTAATTGTGTAGCCTCCGTATTGAACATTTTCATTAAAACATTAAATTAATAAAATTTATTTACACATATTAAAATCAGAAACAATGGGCTTCAGTTAATTCAGTCGGAAACATTGTGGCTTATCTATGTCATCGAACTTGTCTGCCATCTTTAATATGAACCTACCACAAATTTTAAGTTCCACTTAATTCTAAAATCACTTGAAGCAATTAAAATAAACACACAAATACAGTTGAGGAAAGTAATCAATTACTCTTTTCCAAGCCTCATTTATTGTTTCTCTGACTTCTCTCTACTTGTTCACTGTTTCTCCTCGCAGATACCGATAAATTATATAAAATATCGAAGATTACTTTTACCGAGATATGATATGATGCGAGTTAATAAACAATAAAGAACCTTCGACCAGACTTCATCGTATTCTTGTCCCATTTGATAGCACAGATATGCAAGTTACTTCCGTGTACTATTCATAGCTATCACACTTTGTCTGTCTTTCAACTACCGCAACCTTTCTTCATATTTTACATCTTTCTCCGTCACTTTTTTGGACTTAAATATAAGTATTCACTACAATTTCTAAAGTTTACCTATTTTGCTTAATCACGTTTCATTTGATTGGAAAGAAGTTGGAAGCTTAAGCAAAAAGTCAGAAAAAAAACCCAATTGTTAGTTAAGGGATGTTTCGTGAAACGTCAATGTTACAAACATAAACAAAGCCACCAGTTAACGAAATTTACGAATAGAACCACTGGAAATGTTAAGTATAGCGGAATAAAGAAATTAAATTTGTGATAAAATTTTTAAATATTGATTATTAATTACCTGTGATTCCATAATAATGATCGCACAGGGTACACTTTTGAATTCTTATGGTACTTCAAAATGTTGATATTTCTCTCTTATCTCTCTCTCTACTGATTTTTTCCATAAATATCTCTCAATCATTTTAAAGTGATTTACGGAGCGTGGAACGTCATTTTATTTTAAGTATCACATGCATAAAAATATCTAAAGGCTTAACTGTTTGTGGTAAGCAACCTTTAAATATTTTCATAGTGTGTGATAGGTTTAAAATTTTGTTGCATGTTTTGAAAATGGTCTTAGCTAGTTAAAATTGACAATCCAAAATGTGCAAACTTTGGAATAAATAATTTCCTTGAATTTTAAAACAGTTCCAAGTTAAATAATTCAATTTATCGAAACGATAAATTATTTCATAGACCAAAATAATTCTACACAAAACTTTATTCTTTTTTTCTGTTTATTTTTTTGAAAATCAAGTCATCAGTTAAGGCAGGAAAAAGAATTTTCTTCAGCGATGTGACTACTCTTCACCGTTATTTATCCTTCATCCTATCCTTAATCATCTCCTGGAGTTGTACAGATTTTCTTCTTGCAGCAGACGACTGTGACCTTCTGAATTCACCCTACATACTTACATGATATATCGAGCCTATAGATTCAGCAGACAAAATACTAGTCGGCGTCGATATTTAAACCCACGCCAAAGTGGCGTCAAACGCGAGCTTACCGGAAAACCGAGTAATTTAACCGGAAGCAAAGTTACCAGTGTAGCAACTCATCGACAAAAACTATTTCCTCATCTCGCAGTAAGCTAAAATAGGATCCAACCGATTCATATTCTTCGCAGTGCAAGTATCCAAACGTCTTAGTAGACGTTTACTGGGTGCTCGAGTCCCACATTCACTACTATCTACATGGTAAATATATATATATATATATATTCACCTTTTAAAATCTATTTATTTCAAGTGGAATTAGAGTGATATAGTTTTACATAGAGATAGGAGTGGACGTGTGTCCACTTACCTCCGTAGATAAATTAGAAGAGCGATAATAGTTACGTCGTGAAAACTGCGGACTCCGCTAGCTCCTGTTCTTTTTCAAAGCGAAAACGGAAGATACGGATATTTTATCTGTTTGGAATTTTGATGCAAGGATTATTTCAGTCCCCATTGCATTAGATTTAGGGATCTTTAGATATTTTACAAAAGTGGTGACGAAAAGGTTACAGGGAAATTTCCTCTACGTTAATCTGATTCAAGTAAGTTTACAGCACAGGATCACATAAATAAGATCCGAAACATTTGAAACAAAGTGTATGATTTTAAATGACACAAATCTTTTAAGGTTCAACATATAACACAAATGAACTTGAACAAATTTAAGTCACCAATGCAACCATAAACCTTTATTGATAGCCATCCATTAGTGTAACTATTTAATAGATAATTAACTTAAATTACCAGAAACTATTGCTCAAAAATGAATTGTGTTTAATACCTTTTATTCTTCTGTGATGTTATTCTGTAAGCAATTCCAATTGATTATAACAAACATATATAACAATTAATTTAGTTAAATGCCAGTTTTTATACAACATTTATGATTAACAATTTAGGATCTTCGTTTAAATGAAGTGCTTAAGTAAAGAATACTTGCTACAAATACAGAAACTCATCTTGTATAATAAATTCAAGATTATTTAATGAAGATAATTTTTACGGAATCAGATTACAGTTATTTAAGCTGTATTGATTATCCTTCTAGTTCCCTTAATTTGCATCAACGTGCCTCAAATTATCTGTATTGAAGATAATATTTCAAGAAAAATTCATCGTTTTTATAATATGAAAAGAAATACAATAACAGCTACATTTTATAAAATATTATACAATTAATGTTGATTAAA
>BMAW01053936.1:16280-32915 GCA_019974015.1 Nephila pilipes
CTTTTAACTGAAAAGTATGTAACAAAGTTACTTCACACAGATTTGATCATGTGTCTATAGCCTTAGGATCTATTTTAAACGTCATTCGGTTTTAGATTAAAGAACTGAATTTCAGCAGAATTCTTTTTTTCAAGAAACATAAGAAAATAATACTTGTGATAATAATGTGTAGTAAAATTTCTTTCAAGTGGTATTTGAAAGTATAACAAATGTCATTTGCAAAACATTTCACCAGAGCATCCCTTTTTACACATTTAAGTGAAAAAGTGAAATATTTATTTCCACAACGATGTCTTAAAATTAAAATTCTGTAAATTAAGCAGTTCTTAAATATATATATATATATATATATATATATATAATGTAATAAGTTAATATAATGTAAGAATAATATTTCGACATAATTAATATTTGCCCTTTAGAACAAATAGGAAAAAATGCGGATACAATATAATAATATAAAATTTGAAAAGTTCATTTAGATTTACTCAAAATAAATTACTTTCTCAGCATACACAAATTCAGTACCTTTAAGAGTTAATGAATTGTTGAACCTATGAATTACAGAAAACTACATTTTAGTTATGCCTTTAACCTATAATGGAGCAATCTTTTTGAGCCTCGAAATAATTGCAATTACATCCTTTATAATTATTTTAACCTGTTAATGCTACTTGAATAAAATTTAATGCACCAAAATACGCAAGCAAAAGTTTAAGTAACAACTTTCCTTAAGTATAAATTTGAGGGTTAACTGGAGCACCTAAACTTGTAGGCTTTTAATCTCTTTATCTGTTTTAACTATGGAGAATGACTTTAACTTTTACCTTGATAGAAATGCCTTTAATTCAGAAGATTTATGTTGAAAATTGCTTGGATGTATAGAAAAGGATGCGAATTCGGAAGTCGTGAGTGAAATTGAATGCTACAGGTGGATCAGAGTTCAGGAGATGAGGTTATGTTTGTGCTACCTGATGGGGGATTGCAGTTAATTAGAGTGGCAAATGAATCCGGGGGAAATGAAAAGGCTTTCTTCAGTTCCAAAATCAGCATTCCCAGAGAGTGGTCGTGTTCTATCGCGCTTTAGTACATAAGAGTTTTTAGTATTTCAATTCAGTGTGCTATTGTATTTCATTAACAGTTTGAGAATTTAATAGTTTAAAAATTGAGTAGGATGCTCTTTAGTCTTTTAAAGTTTTCCTTAAATATGTATTAAAACTAAATCAAAATAAATAATTCACAAACATGAGAAAAATCACGGGATCCTGCATCCATAGTAAGTATTGTGTAACAAATATATTAGTTTTGAATTTAATGCGATTTCAAAATTCCTTAACTACGATCTGTTCTTGAGATATTATTGCATCATTACCTTTTTTGAATGATGCATGGATATTTTTTCATTCTTCCATTTAACAAACGCGTAAAGGAATTTGTGAGGTCATTTTGGGTAAGAGGGAAATAACACAAATGAAACATTCTTTATAAATTACATTTAGGTAAGTAGAAAATATTAACAATTGATATGAAGTATAAAAAATTTACACATAAAGACATGCATTTAGCAAAACAATTTTATTAAATTTATAATTTTCAATGATAATTCTATGAGATAAATGTTATGATGAAATTTTTAAGCAGTTTATTTTTTTATTTTTAATAATTACATATTTTACTCCATTACTTTTAGGTGTTATTTTCAACAAAATCTATTTCAATGAATGTAATGGGACATTAATTTTTAATAAGATGTTTTGATCAAAGTTATAAAAAGTCTAGAAAAAATATAATTACTTAAATTTTTTTTTAAGTTTCTTTTTTATTCCACGAATTTTTAAATAAAGCAAACATATAGCATATAATCTAAATAATAATGTGAAGCAAACAAAAAATATTTTCGATATTTTTTTTTTTTTTTGATCACCAATAGTCAATTGCTTAAAGATAACAATTTATTACATATGAAATTTCAATTTTGAACAGAAAAATTGAGACGCATTTTCAATACATTTCAGAAATAGTTTGAAAATAAAGAGAATTTGTGTTATTAATTTGATTAAAATTGTGACATTTCTCGAAATACTTAAAATATATATTTTGAAATAAAATTACTTTCAAAAGAGTTTTTTCTTAAAAAAAAAAGAAAAGAAAAGATTCTAAAGTAAACATATAAAAATACTTCACAAAAAATATGTCTAATTAATCACCGAGAGTTAATTGCTGAAAAGTGATAATTTAATAACAAATAAAATTTAAAATTTGAATAGAAGAATGAAGATATATTTTTGATATGAGTATATTACAAAAATCGATTAAAATTGAAAAAATGGGAGCAACTAATTTGACAGAAATTGTTTCATTTCTCGAAATATTGTAAATAATTTTTGAAAAAAATATACTTTCAAAAGAGTTTTTTTCTTAAAGAAAACATGTAAAAGTACTTTTTAGAGATAAGTCTTGCTGATCACCGAAAGTACATTGCTTAAAAATATTCTTTAAGTTGAAAAAAATTTAAACTCCATCGAATATTACTTATTGCTTGAAAGGCTTAACGAAAGGAAACGACATGTAAAGAAATTGAATTTGAAGGAATGGGTAAGATTACACTTTAATGTGTTTCTAAGCTTCTTAAGAAAGGATTTCATGCTTAGAGATGAAAAAAGTTTCTTTAATCGTGCTTACTTTAATGGTTTAGAGGAAAGATTCTTTTTTCGGAAGCACAAAGGTGGATTTATTTTCAATTATTAGACTTAGCTAAATCCATTTTGAAAGTAATTACACTTTTAACTATGTGTTTAGTAAGAATTTCCAAAAGATTTATCGCTTCTATCAAATCAGTATATTAAGATAAATTACTGCGTATGCATCAAAATTCTATTTAAAATCCTCGAAAATGGAAGGGGAAATTGAAAATATTTAACGTTATTAATATCATTTGATAGAAAATTAAGAAAATGGGGACAACACATTGTTTATACTTATTAGATTTATATTAATAATAAATACATAAGAAATAATGAATAATATTTAAATATAAAAATAAATTGCTTAAGTGAATAGTAGCAACATTTTGTTTGATAAAATTAAGAGGGTTTACCTAAAGATTCCCATTTGTGCAAATACAAAACTCTCGCTTTTATTATGAGTTGTTGTCATGTATTTAATGTATATCCTAATTAAGATATTTTTCTAGGACTTAACACATTTTATTTTACAGTCTCAATCTCATTTAAATGTGTAATTATATGGGTTTTCTTAACTTCTCTTTCCATTTTAGAGGTATTTCCCAAACAAATTTAAGTTTTTTGATACATTTGATTCTCTTTATTATTATAAGTTTATAAAAGAAATCATTTTTCTCTTGATATAATTTGTCTTAGTTACTAAAAATATTATTCAATGTAGTATTAATTATTACGACGACAGAACGATTGAACGTCTTATTTCGTACATACATCTAAGTGCCTAACGCAAATTTTATTTTAATTCATTAACATTTTCACGTGAATATAATATGGATAATTTTTGAAAGTGCACATCTGTTAATTGTTCTATATCTAACTGGAACGTTTCATCTAATCTCTTGTACAGAAATTTTTAACATAATTGTAATCACAAGCAGGATTTTTCAAACTACTTTTAAAATCAAGATTTCATTCAATTATTTTTAAAAAATTTTTAGAAATTTCACTGCTCAATTACCATTTTAAATGTTGTACTGTGGTAATTTTGAATTTATGTTTCTTCAGTTTTTTATTGTATTCAGTATTTAATTCAAAATCCCGTACAACAAATCAATTATATTAAATTTAAATATTAATATAAATTTAATGAAAATATAATTTAAAATTTTAGGTCTTAAGGAATTGTATAAACGTATATGGAAAGGAGTGAAAAATATAAAAACGCAAGAAATTTCAAATATTTTTCAATAATTATTTTTGCGCAATAAATAAATACTAATACCATATTATAAATACTAAAACTCATTCACATGAGCAAACATTAAAGGTTTTAACAATCTGAGTCTCCTGTCCCTTTAAAACTGGGTTATGATGTCACTTAAAGCACGTTTCACGAAACACATTCTTATCCAATCGTAATGAATTTGCTGAGATTATATTAATGATCGTAATACTTTGTGGACCAAAAAGTTATCAAAATTGATCAATGACAATTTTTTAAATTAATTTTAGTATCCTCAAAGTACTGTCCTCCTACATATACAAACTTGATTCTCCGTTCATATAACTGTTAAAAATACTGCTAAAAGACATTTGTTGAATTTCCTTCAGCCAAATCATCCACCACATATCAAAACGACGTTCCGTCAATTTCATTTATATCCCCAGAAACAGTTAAAATTTCGTTGGTAACAGGTCCGGAGAGTACAGAGAGGGATCCAATTTGGTAGCATTGTTACTGGTAAGAAACTGTTTTACAATCATGGAGTATTGTGTAGTGAGAAGTAATCCAAAGGTATTGAGGTGAAAGGTCTATAAAAATGGGAGATTGATTGCGCTTTATTATATTTATTTAAACATCTACGTGCCAATTATATACTTAGAACTATTTCTATTCACATATATATTGAGAATCGAAATAGCCCGTACGGTCATTATTCTGCTTTAGTGAAGAACAAAATATTAGCACCCACAAAAAAAATACTACTTTGCACGATGAAGAATTAAAATTGGAATCTGAATATATGTCTCATAATCCCATGCGCTTTCAAACAATTGATGATATACGCCATCTCATTTATTTCTAGTATCTAAATAAATAAATGGTTTTCAAGCGTTGTACCACAGCATTGTAGAACA
The DNA here is from genome assembly GCA_019974015.1 of Nephila pilipes. Classification (NCBI taxonomy): domain Eukaryota; kingdom Metazoa; phylum Arthropoda; class Arachnida; order Araneae; family Nephilidae; genus Nephila; species Nephila pilipes. The sequence continues at coordinate 21,104 of BMAW01053936.1, forward strand.
AACGAAAATCAATTGTTTCTGATACATTTTAGGGTACTTTTCACCTGATTGAATTTTGCAGCCATCTAAGAATTTTCAAGTAAAGTTCTTTTTGACAACTTGGTCCTAAGAAATGAATCCATAGTAAATCACGTGTTCTGTGATGTAAGAGGGGATAATCCTTCCCAACATCATCTGCAATACTTGCACGATATTTACGGAAACGCTTTTGTCACTACTACACTGTATTTTGTTTTCATTCTGAAGATGACGTTTCAAAATTCAACGAATACAAATACCGCTTTGTCAGGAACCGGCTGTATCTTTTTTCACCAATCAAGCCCCCTCAATGCCTTCCACAATTCTGTGCTATCAGTTTCAGACAGCAGAATTTCCACTCTAGAGAACACCTGCATCACAGTAAACAACCATTCGAATGAACTTTTTGTTCTATTACGTATATTTAAAGTTGTCATTGGGATAACATTTCAAAAGTCATACATAAAAAATATCATGAATCTATTTCTAAAATTTCTGCGTATTAATACGCATAAAAAATATATCTAGAGATTATCTCATATCCAGAGCAAATTGTAGTAATTTTGCATGATATAAATTCGTGTAAAATATATTTAAGTACAAAACTAATAAAAAAATTTAAGTTCTCAGAGAATTATATTCCTACTTTTGCGTTTCCTCATTAATATAGAACTAAATCCTAAATTAAATTCAAACATTTACAAAAAATTTCAGATCATGCGTATCTGATGAGTAAAACACAGTATGATAAAAAAGTGTTATTTAATATCCTATTTTGATTGCTTACTTTGAATTAAAATCTCTCTGTAGATGTATGTGTCGTAATGGAGATAGATCTCGAATTATTTTATAACACAATTGTTTAAGGATGATGATTCTTCATTGATATACCTCATTTTCCTAATTACCAAACCACACCATTAAGTCCTAATTTGCTCAGCTTGAAGCACGATTATCATTAATCATTATGAGGGCTTATGAGTTGATTCAATTCATGCATAGCAATCTATTACTTTCATGACATTAACGAATGAGTTATCACTTACGTGAAAACACAAAAAGGTTTGAAGATATTTATAGGTATTAGGTTGCGCTAAGTTTCATTAAAGGACATGATACATTGTACTATTTATACTAATTTATTTTAATTAAAATATAATAGTTGATGTTTAGTCAAAGATAAATTTATTGTTATACTTTAATTTGCTTTGCAAATGTAATAGATTTTAATGGGCTAGGTTAACACGCTAGAACAGGTAATTACAATATCATTGAACATTTCGTTCTAGTTGAACGCTTAGGAGATCTCTGGTGTCCCTTCACTTCGGAATTTTTGTGTGGAATGCAATTAACCACGCTTCTACATCTCACTAGACACATTCATTGCTATAGGTTGGGCAGCTGAAATTATTATTTTAGCTATTGGTTCTGGTCACCCTAAAAGGGGACGGAAACGGCAATAGTATCAAATACAGAGATACTTTAGATTCTAGGTGATTGCACTTCTTTCAGGTCGTACTACGAACTCAAAGTTCATGGGAAACATAAATGTCGTCTGATCGCTCACACGGGTTTAATTACATTTAATCTTTTTTTTTCCGGATGTAAGTGGTAAAAATAACGAACGAATATCGTGTTGTTAGTACATCTTAAATAATGCAATTAAAAGCAACTAGTGCTAAGTGCCTGCGTTGAAATATTTGGATATATTAATTCATTTAAAATACAAATTATTTTTTTTGTCCTGCAATTTTTAATATATAATAAAAAGTTTTCCTAAATGGCCCTGTTATCTCAAGAGATGATAATATCAGAAGTGAAAAAGTACTTTCATTAAATGATATATTTTAAATTGTAAAAAGGAGATAAATCTTTAATACTTCTATACAAACAAATAAATTTTTGAAGGAATTTACAGAATTTGAATCATTCCATCGTGACAAATGTAGAGTTTTAAAATTCAAAATATGTTGTTATACTATAATGTTAAAACCCTGAATAATGCACTTTGAAAAATAATTTATAAGAATTCACATTTTTGTGCTCAATGCTTTGGGATTTTTTGCGCGTGTACGTATGGGTATTAAATTATTTAAAAGAAATTATTGATGCATATTCGAATTTCTTTAAGAAAAGTCATGAAATGAAAATAAAATAATTTCCTTCATGTTACTAGTTATAAGGATTTAGTATGAAAATTATTACACACATTTTTGTTAGTCTTAAGTTAATCTCTATTTTAAAAATAATTATTCTTCAAATTTGAATATAAAATTTAATTTCTTAATATTTAATATTCTTTTTAGGAAGACTCTTTAAATTTCATGGAATAAAAACTTTTACAAACAGTTATTTTTTCTGCAAACAATTTTGGGAAGAAGTTTGTTTTATGGAAATTTTAATAACATAATTTTCTCGTCTTGTGTGAAATAATAATCAATCTAAAACAAGAAAGCAGTTTTATCTGTGTCGACAATTGACCAAATGATGTATTTGGTGATGAACAAAAATATTGTTCGTTAGATACTCATTAATAGTATAGTACAAAGTAAATCTGCTTAAATTTCTAAGCAGTAGATATCTGATAAAAAAAATAATAAAATGTAATAAAAAAAAAACATTCCCTTTATAGAATCATTATTTGTATCGAATTTATCTGAAAACATAAATATCGAAAAATTCCTAATAAATAAATTTCAATGAAAATTCTCACTATGTAAATGAATTATTTCTATTGTGAAAAATTAGATTGACAAATCGCAAACATCAAACACATTTCTCAAAATAAATATATATTTTTAAATAACAGTAACAATGATCAGGTTATAAAATAAAATTCCATTCCTTAACATCTCTAAACATGTAGCAATCAACTCCTCAGATGCAATTCAGCAATAAATTAACTAACTTATAAATTTAAAAAAAAAACACCTAAAGATGTTAATATAAAAATAAGTTTTTGAAATGTTACGCATAAGCATAACAAACTAAAAACAAAATAATAATTTTATCAATTTATTTTCTTATGTTTTAAAAAAATATAAGCTCAGACCACTTCATTTTAATTAATTGAGAATACTGTTTTACCTTTATCTAATGAATATTTTATTTGGAGTTATTTTATGAAAATACTTATTTTTGAATCGTAAAAATAAATTATATGCTTAAAACCTTTGCACAGTTTCTTATTGATCTTTAGAGCTTGAAAGAGATATATTTTTTTTAAAGTAAAATGACTTACCATCAAAAAGGCACACTTTAAAAATGATATAACCATATTATGATGTAAATTGCTATTTCTTTTCTTTCTATTACTCTTCTGGTCCTGTTCACAGCACGTACTTTCGATATAAAATATTCTCCATGCTTTTATAAAATTTAATGGGGCCCACACTCCAATTTTAAAAAAGTATAAAAATAATCTGAACTTAAACAGTTCTTATTAGTTTTAAAAATTTGTTCTTTTTTATTTTGTATTTTTGCACGTACATGCTCATCAATATATTTATTACCTTCCGTATCCTTATTTAAAGGTATGTAAGGCTTAATTATTTTTAACAAAACTATTTTTAAAATTATAATTACTTGAACATTATTTTAAACTGACCTTATTTATAGTTATCCATGAAAAAATAATAAGCTGTAATTTTTCAAAAATGAACTTTATGATATTCATGTACATTAATTCTATTCGATTGTGTTATTTTGCATTTAAAAAGTACTTTATTATCTTCCAAATGATTAAAGAAGAATTGTTATAATGAAATTGTTTGTCTTTATTATTTTCTATAAATGTATCTTCTAAGAAATGAATTGTAATGATATATTTTTGTCCCATTTTTAGTAATTAATGAAATGATTTTTAAAATGTTCATTTCATGTTGATAATCTCCAAAAGTATTGCATAGATTTTAATGGAATTAGTTAAAAAAATATATTATATAGCAGTTATAATAAAAACATATTCGAGTGTTCTGTTTTTATTTATACAAATCTTCCCTCGAAGGCAGATACAAATGCAGAACAAAATTTACGCAATCTTGATAAAAATCACATAATTTCCAAAATAACTTAATTACACAGAAAAATAACATTACAAATGTAGTAAAATTGTACTGTATTGCGGTGATGAATATAACGAAGTGATTTCATGAAGATAACTAAATGATTATATTTGTAGGAAATAATTCTTTATGGCACATAGCCTTTGGACAGTATATTATTCATTTCATACGAATGTACCAAAATTTTTTATTATAAAATTTGTACCTGAGGATCATCAAATATTCTTTCAGTCACTTAAGACAGCATTAACAATTTTAATTAATAGCAATTTTTAAAAATGAAAATTCGTATCAGACTCAAATATTTCTTCAAATCATGAAAATTAAATTTCCTCACCTAAGATAATTCCCAAATTTATATTGAAAAAATAACCTTGCGAGAATAACAAATATATATATATATATATATATATATATATATATATATATATATATAAATTCTTATTAAATGCAAGTTATAAATTTTTAAGATATACAGGTACAACTGTATCTAAAACAGTCCGGTACTCGAAGAATAATTCTCAAATAAAAAACTTTTAATAAACTAATAAATCTCATAGAAAACAATTTGAGCACACCTTTTTACTGACTTTTTTTCTGTTGCTTTCAATTTTAAGCAAAAATAACAAATAGAGTTGTTATTGGTAATGATAAAAAAAAATTATAAGTATTGTTTATTTGCAACGGATAATTCTGAAGAGTGCAAGAGCTTTACTTCCAATTTAAGTCTTTAACATTTGGATTGAATAAATTTTTAAACATTCACAAACTTCGTTTTATCCGTTATGCTATCATTAGAAATAAATTTAATTTTCCAACGTCAATGCCAGCCATACACTTCTTCAAAGAAACATATTTGTTATACTTAATATTAGAATTCTGATCATAAACAAATAAATCAATTTTCATGTATTTTGTAGAATTCATCAAATCTATAATTACTTGTTGTTGTCGATGATGGTACTACATTTACAATAATTCAGCATTTTGTAAATCAATTTGGAAGAAACGCTTTCTTTGCTTAATTCACCTTACAAACTAATGATTAAAAGTTTCGGAATATATTCAAAGAAATTTACTTTTCAAAAACATTTGAAGACAATTTCTCCTTTCTAATCTCACACACAAAAGGACCACATAAAATACCACACACCTAACTTCTTTCTTTTTAAATAATTTAAATATTTTTATACGTCCACGAATTCTAGGATTGCCATTTTCTGAGCTTCGGTAACAAATTTAGTAATTGCATAATTCATCATTGTTTTCATATAACGTAATTATCTTGACCGAGTAGTTCTTCAATTTGAGGAAATTATTTAACTAGATTTAACCAAATAATAATTGAATTGTATTCTTACATTCAAATTCCATTTCTTACACAAAATAATAAGACACATTTCAGATTTTGTTTTGATTCTAATGTGGTGTGAATCGCTGCTATACTTATAAAAAATTGGGAATGAAATTCCATTTTCATCTTTTCTTTATTTTCTGAACTTATTTTCTTTTTTATATTATTGTCATCTTCTTCAAAAATATTTCGATTTTTATAATTTAATTTAATTGATACGATAGTTTCTAAATTTCGTTTAAGAGATCCAAAATATAATATTTAATTTTAATTACTTAGTATTCGTATATTTATTTATGAACTTCCTTTATTCCATTTAACTCAAAAAAAATTCTAATTATTATGCATATTGTAGCGAATACGACATCAACCTGCAGACGAAGGAAACCAGATACACAGTTACAGAATGAGACTGAGATATTCAAGCCGTGCTAGAAAGAAGAAAAGCTAGAAAAGGGGTAAGTGAGGTGGGATAGCTTAAGTTTCATGTAAGGAATGTAAATTTGAGAGTTTAAATAGAATTTAGGTAATTGTCTCTAATTTGGACTGCTCCGTTTTCCTGTGCATTATAATATACACTCATTGCCATAAAAACTTGCGCACCAAGTAAGTGTTGTCAGAGTAAAAGAAAATTTCACATACATGAGTTCAACGTTGATATAAGTGGTTACAAAATCAAAGCAACATGATCATTTACTATAGAAAAAAGATTTTAGTACCCTGTTGGACCCCCTCTAGCAATAATGCATGATGTGGTACGGTCGAACATTAGTCCTGATAAGTAATGAGATATTTGGTGTTATGAGTACATATCGTATGATATGACGGTCTTCTTGAATATTGGTCATTCACGGGCGTCCAGAGCATGGTCTCCATTTAACAGACCTTTCTCTTGTCCACTGGTCCCTATAACTTCTCATGGTAAAGTCAGAATGGCCTAGGTGGTGAGTTACTTGCCGAGCTGACCACCCGCTTTCCATAATTCCTCTGATTCGTCTCCTATCGAATTCTGACAGCTTCTCATATTGTCTTTCATTCCGATGTTATGGCATCTGTAGTTAAAACGTGTCCTCTGCAAAAGATTAAATACACACAAACAAGCTCTCCATGCCTGTTTTATAATCCAAAAATGAAATTCAATGCTCTTTGGTGGCAATACGCAATGCGCAATCAGGCTTCATTTCTATTCATATACATATTTGTCTTACACGTACCTTCATGCCAAGTTTCGTAACAATCTCACTTTTACTTCTTGGTGCGCAAATTCTTATGCCAATGTGTGCATTTTCAGCAATAGCACCAACGTTATCTGAACACATTTTTTTCCTTTACTCATCCTGATTGAATAATTAAATTTTTATTACCTTATTTCTTTGTTTTTGATTCTCACCTAATCACACAAATAAAGTCTGACACCTTTTTACTTTTTATATGATGCATTAAACCATTTCATGTATCACATATCACGGATTCCATTTATCTCAGTTTTTGTTCGTTTCTTTCCTTACCGTATGGGCAAGTAGCGACATCTCAATCATACCTTAAGCTGTCGATGAAGTCTATCTATCCTTCCATTTTTTTAGGATTAAAATGCCATGGTACATATTTTGTGAATGCCAGTATATTTGGAGAGTGAGTGAAAATATCACTACAAAATTCGGTTGTGTTCTTCTGACAAACCCCTATAAAAATAATCCAGCAGTAATAAAAAACTCGAACAATCATCTTTGCTATCTAATCCGACATGGAAAATGTTTCTAGCCGAACGCGAAAACCATTACATACTAATCAATAGATAACTATTCCCACACGAAGAAGGTAAAGATCCTGCAACATCTACGTGTACATGTGTAACTCAAGTTTGGTATTGTCAAGGAGAAAATCCCTTGTTGGGAACTAACATGAGGCAGAATTTTATTATCATTGATAATATATGCAGGTTCTACCTCTGCCTATAATCAATGACCTGAAATGTCCAGACGGATCACTGTTGTATTAATTTTATTATGGTTTTTACTCCAGGATAAAACAATTCATGCAACGCATGGAGCATCCTACATCTAAATCATTTAAGAAAAAATAGACGGTTTAGTTTTCTTTAACGTCGCACTAGAACACGAGGGCTATTGGTGACTTACCTCGTAATTTTGAACCACGTAATAAGTGACGAGGACGACACCTTAGTTTGCACCCCCTCTCCTAACATCCACATCCTGAAGGATTCAAGGATCGAACCCGCGACTGAACGAAAACCGCCGGTCACGAATCCGAAAACATGACCACTAGGCTGCCGCGGCCAAGAATAAATGGACGGACAACGGACGTAGACGTATCGCAATATAGCTTCTTTGTTGCATGAGGCAGTTTTAAAGCACTTAAGACTGGTTTCAGACTTTCGCTAATTCCTTACCATCTCTCTAGGCTTCAGCTAATGAATCATAATTAAATGGACCCGACTCTCTCCGAGCCTCAATACGTGGCAAGGAATTTTAGACCACATTATTTCTTCATGGAACGTAGCGAATATCGTCATTTGTATTGACCAATATTTTCGATATACTGAATCTGACGAAGGAATTCCGATTATACCTTATTGTGAAAATGTAGGTAAAGAATTTATGGTCAAATGACCAATGACAAATTCTCTCGTCCGTCTAGCAGGAATTGAAAATGTTTAAGCGCACTATATATACAGCTATAAATTCCACGATCAAATATGCCATATTTGGTTTACATTGGATCTAGTTTATACTTAAAAATACTAGTAGTTGTACACTTTCCGATACATATTGCTTTAGGCAAGCATCTATGGATGCATCAAATACCAAGGATGGCTTAGCTCCTTCTCTCTGATGTACCATTTATTCAATAATACTGTTCGAAAGATTATAATTTTACATGATTTGAATACCGCAGTAAGATTATTAATTCACACAATAAGTGTTGAATCTTCTTAACCGCCCCTGTTACCCGATTGAGCATGTCCACTAGTACAACAGCACCATTGTGTAAAAATCGATGGTAGAAATTTTAAAAGGTTAAAAACGACTTAAACCTTTAACTTTCGGGGGTTGGGTTTCCGTAGGTTGCGTTAAATGACAAGATACCTAGAGAGTACTATTTACGCTAATTTATTGTAATTAATTTAAATATTAAAGAAGATTACAAGCAAATAAATTCTCGTCTCACTTCCAATTTCTATGCAAATATGATATTTTTGGTGCTAGTCTGGTGCTAGGAAAATTAATACGACGTTCTAATTAAATGTTTAATACTTCTCTGATGACCCATCTATTTCGGAATTTTATGTGGTATGAAATGGCCAAACCTCTTAAAAACTACAGGATAAATAATCCTTTCTTTTGGTTGAATATATGAAATAATTAGCTGAAATATTGGTCACTGAGCACACCAATCCTAAATGAAAATGTTACCAGCAAAGCTACAGCATCTTGCGTGGAACTGCTTTTTGTTTCCAGGAGATCGGACTCTAAAAGATCATAGTTCAAAGGAAACTGAAATGATGCTTTCTCATTCACAATAGTCCAGCTATCTTTAATGATGATAATTTTAGGATGTAAGGGAGACCACTAAGGAATATTTTAAGTTTGGTATTGTAAACTGTAGCGAATCGTGGATACTTCAGAATCGCGTTTACTCTTTCGGGTAATGAATAATCCTTTCGCTTATCTTGAACTAACTTTTTCACTTTACCTTGAAACCCAAATAAGTAGTTGATGATCGGGAGGACGTTGAAACTGCCTCTTACTTTGACATCTCATAAGGATGAATTCACTTCTTTGAATTTGAATTTTCGATTCTGACTTATTCGTTTATCTACAACTGCAGGCTCACATTCTCGAATGTTAGCGTGCAAGGATCGTAAGACTCCACAGAAGTATCTAAAAATCGTTCCATGCCCTGGAGGTAGTCCGAATTCAAATCCGATGAAAGGCATCTGGAATTACTTCAAGAATAAAATTCACAAAAAGTCTATAAATATGAATAAAACTCAACAATTCTATTTGAATGCCTCTTTAGAGTGTGATAACATGAAGCTAATATTTCTGTTAACGAAAGTTTACGCATTTAACTACTATTTTATTAACTAATGATTCACATCGCTCGGCTAGTTATGAAAATTGAATTTCAATTCATTCTTTATAATTTTCCCATTGAAAAGAACAGGAAATAAATTTTTACATATTGAAATTGAATTTTCTAAAGGCTTAGGGAAAGCTAATATAAAACGTACGATTTTTGATAAATGTTTTATACATGTTTATAACAGTTACTCATATTAATAAAAATGGTAATTAAAAATTATCAACTTTCAGGTAAGAGAGTAAAAAAAAAAAACTATAGTAATATTATAGCGACTAGTATTTAAAGTGTGCATTATTAGAACCGAACCTGATATTTCTCCCTTGGATGGAAAAAAAGCGTTTCTTACTGTTTTATTAAAAAAAATGACCTGCTCGCTTAGTACAAAGATCGTAACGATTCCCAATTTTATTGACTTGGAGTTACCTTAATGGATTCTTTCTTCTTAAAACTTTTAAAAGGAATAGTTGCGAAAAAATAAAACACGAAATCTGCTTAAATTTCCCTCAAATGTTGAATCTTTATACTAATTTAATCTGCATGCTGATCAAAGGATATTTCTTAAGCTCTCATAATTTTTTAAGCATTTTTTTTTTCTCTTAAAAGTAAATTCCAAAAAAAAGAGAAAAAATTCTCTCAAGCGCTTTGGAATCTTAAGCTATTCTTTAAAACAGACGATCTGTAAAACAAAAATAGTTGTTACATTTTCTTCTTATCTTTAAAAGACTGTAATAATGGTAAAGAAAGATAAGATTAACGAAGTATTTGCAAAAGAATTTTTCATTTCCTTTTCTTCCCACTCTCATATCCTTCTAATTATTTTAATTTTTAAATGAACTCTTTCTTTTTTTTCAAAGCTATTATTTTGGCTCGTTTTTTTTAATATTGGTAAACCTACTTGAAGAGTTAATGATTTTTTCTTTGCTTAGAATCCAAAACAAAAGAAAAATATGCATCTGCAAGGAGGTATAATTTTATTGAAGTTTAATTTACTGAAAATTTCGGGATTCGGAATAAATATATGCACATTGTCGTACAGTTACAAAAGGTGATAAAATTGTGTTTTTAGAAAGTGGTAGAGAATGCTAAGTATACAAATTATTTTTAAATTATTCAGTGAGTTTATATATGTTGTAAAATTTACGATAGTTTCTTTACTTGTCCAAAGAATTCAATTTTGCTGCAAAGTAGTTTCTCTGTAATGGGTCAAAATGATAAAAAAAAGCAGTTTTATTTAGTTCGTTTCAGATATTTTTATTTAATTCTGTGTTTTAATAAACTAAATACCGTATATACTGGTATAATTTTGCGTATATTTTGTTTGGAAAGGGTTTAAACTCTTATTCCACATTAAGAAATCATGTTTACGTTAGTTTACGTTTGACAAAATTTTCATTTTCTTAAATGATAGTTTACCGTGACTTCTTAAAAATTGGAATAAATCAAAATAAAAAACTATAAATGACACGTTAGTCTAGAATGTAATTTACTTTTCTTTTTAAATTTATAATTTACTTTTTTTTCCTACTTACATAAACTTTCTTAGAAAAGATTATATTACCAAAAAATAAATAAAAAAATAATCTAAGTACACTGATTTCCATAAATTAAAGAAAAATCACAAAAATGGCGAATACACAAAAAGTTACAACTAGAATGTAATGAAACTGAATCACAGTACACAACACACCGTAAAATATGAAATAATGTGAAAATTAAATACCATACGATATATTATGGTGTCTTAGAAATTAGCACATGCATAAAACTAACAAATTGAAAATGGTATTTGGTATAGGAAAATTGCCTTCAAAATGGAATAATCACCCCTTAAAGGAATACAGTACACATAGCTATACGCGATATTATCAAATGATTTATGAGTTCACTGGGAAATGAGAGCCATTGCTCTTGTAAAACAGTTTCAAGCTTTGCAAGGGTATGAGGGATTATATTGAGAGCAGAACAAGTCTTTCCGAAGTATTCAAAACGTGCTCGGTGGAATTAAAGTTCGGTGATCTAGCAAGCCATTCTATTCGCTGAATTGTTTAATTATGAAGATAATTTTCGACAATGTGATCCATTTACGGTTTAGCATTGTCGTTCTATTAGAAGAAATCATTACCTATTGTGATGACATAAGAGCGCAAATAAGTGTCAAGGATATCATCTCTATAGACGTAAACATTCCCAGTTATATGTCGGATGACACAGATATCTTTGTATTCACCCAAAGAGATATTATCCCAAAAGTAGACACTTTCTCGTCTGA
>BMAW01053936.1:33315-57549 GCA_019974015.1 Nephila pilipes
TTCACCCAAAGAGATATTATCCCAAAAGTAGACACTTTCTCGTCTGAATGAAATTCTTTCACTGGTGTTTGATGGAAGATAACGTGTTCCCAGATTTTATGAAACTCGCCTTCTACGATCTTGGAGGCTAAACCTGGACTTCTCCACGAAGAGAACAGACATCCATTGATCAGTCGTCCAGTGGACATGTCGACGTGTCCATCTATAACATTCCCTGTCGTGACATGAGGTGAGTGGCATATAAATGGCTGGTCGTCTTGCATAAAGTCTACCTTCGTGAATCCTGCTTCAGACGATAGACGTTGACACCAATCTTCTGGTGGCTCAACAAAGGGAGGCTTTGAGTTGGGGTTGGGGCTCTATTTCTTTCTGTACATAACCGCAAATATCGATCATCGGCGATTGTCGTAGCGCTTGGTTGTCCTCAACTGAGTATTCTGGATGCCAAAGCAGTGAGTTGAATTAACTACAAAGACTTTGACCCATAAGAAAACGGAGATTTAGCCATCTGGCTCCGCTTCAGTTTAACTTACCTCCTGTCTTCTAATGATTCTCCATCGCAGTCGTTTGGGCAAAAGATGTCCCGAAGGCATTGCAACTAATTAGCGATCTCAGATTTCTTATCTCATTATCACAGCAATCTGAAGCGACTATCCAGTATGTATTTTTCTGATCTTCAAATGCGTATTAAAACTTTTCTGCCTAGTTTGGAAATGTGAGAAAAGACAAGTATAAGTAAAATAAGGTAAATTATTGATTCATTTTATGTTTTTAAGAACCATTTAATTTCTTTTTTAAAATATATATTTTTTATATTAATCTGTTAAGAAGTTTATAAATATTAAAATACATCTAAAACAGTTCCATGATTTTTGAACAAATTTTGTCAAAATTGTTCATCGAGAAAGGAATTAATTATCGAAAAATAACTCATTTTTTCCTACTTATCCGATTTACTTATATTTAATACATGTAAGATATTCTCTATGTTGACAAACATACTGACAACTTCTATTTAGCAAAAAATAGATGTACAAAATGAATATTAGCCGTAAAATTTAGTTATCGATCCATACTATTCAGATCGTCAGATGGTCTTTTCTGTGGTAAAAACATTAATATAATGATAGCTTTTTACGAATTAATGAAATAAATTTTCAGTTATACTAGGCCGCATTCTGTGAATTGATTCATTTCTGATATTTTCTTAAAATTTTATGATCTGGATATAAAGAAATTCAATAACTTTGAAAAAAATAAATATAAAAATTTATCTATTTTATTAATTTACTCTAAAAAGTACGTAATTTAATTTAATTGCATTGCTCCACAATCGTTAAGCTGTGGGTTTTAATCTTTATTTCAATAAAGATCCATTGTAACGCGGAGCTGATACACGTCAAATTTGTTGGGACTCAATGGCCTAACATGAGATAAAGTGTGGAAGTTAGGAAACGAATTGCTAGTTCAAGGGTCGTGTTTGTCACTTGATATCATGTAAATATACTTTTAATTCATATCATAATCTTTGAATGAATTGGAAAGGGAAGAAGTAACCGGAGGTTTGTATTTAATTTAAACTGCATTACATTTTAGGAAACAAAGTTAGTTTCTCTAATAACAAAAACAATTTAACATTTTTTTTTGTTTTTGATTCATCTCAAAACTGCGAAGGTATCTATTTTTAGAAGCAGGTGTTTCAAAAGTAAATAAAATAGAATAGTTATCCATCTTATATCTTATCCCAATAAGTTTTGTATATCCAAATATATACTTGCTTTACGAAATCTTTTCTTCCAATTTCCACATATTTCGGATAGTGTATGGTTGGTTTGGCAATTAATCTCTCACGGTTCCTTCTCTTTTTCTGCAAATATTTCTTATATTATTTGGGGAATCATCAGTGAGTAAGTTGTGGAACTGCGGCACATTTCGGGATATTCTTGTTTCTTTCTTCTTTTCTGTTCTTTGAACGTTCCGAAAACCTATTTTTGATCCATTGTTTCATGTTCAGACAGTAACTGTTTGTGATTGATATTAGCTAAGAATATTCGCCTTTGCAAGAAAATGTTCTGGTTTAGGATTAAAAGAAAGGAAACGGGAAAACAGCTTTCTTATAAAAATAATTTTAGATTAATAGATTGGTTGCTTATTAACGTCACACGAAAAAGAAAACAAGAGCAATTTGCGTACAATTTTTGCTTTCGAACCACGGTTAAGTGATGAGGACGACATATTCCTCCTTTTCAAACTTCCATGCCACTTAAGGAAGAATTGCGAGCTTCAACAGTTTTAATGTGCATCAATTCCGCTAAACCATGAGTCTTTGATGAAATCAGGATTCGAAACCACGATGAAAGCAACGCCGGGAGCGTGCTCAAGATCATTACCACAAGGTTATTGTCACCTCTTGTTTTGGATAGAATGGGGGTCAAGGAATTATTAAAGTTTAAATTGGGCATTAAAAATTTATGCAAATCGATACCAAATGTTACATTTCGTTTGATATGATATGCATTCTGATTTAGAGTGAAATTACGGTGGGACGTGTTTATGTAAGAAAGTAAACAATATCTTCATTACTTGGCATAGTTTTCAATTTGTTTTTATCTTATTAGAATCACCATAAATATGAAGAATTGTTTTATTTTTTTCTCTTGTTAACAATTGTCAAAGTATCTCTATTCAGACAATCTTAAGCGTTTTTTTTTTAAAAAAAAATAATTATCAAAGCAATGCGAAATTTTAATGGTAAATTTTAGTAGTACATCTGAAAAACCTTAAAAATAGCATAACGTTCTGCAACAGAAAATCCTTGAAAGAACTTTTCACTGCAACTGATCAATGTATTAACTACATGGAATGTGCAACATCCATGTCATTCGAATATATGTTTAATATAAATTTTGATTAATAAGAGCTGGCAAAATGAGTTCGAATTTTCAAATCTGTTGTTACCTATGGATGGTACAAGGTTCTTTCAAATGATCCCCAAATCACTGAGTACAAAATCTGGCGATAGGAACGCACGACTGATAACTGTATTTTTTGTCTGTTAAGTGATCATTGCTCATACGTTCCTTGGCTGACTTATGAAATCTATGTAAATCATAAGAAAACAATTACCGGGAAGCGTCATCTAGGATTAGTAACAATACATACTTATGTATGTGTGTGTGTGAAAAATATAAAACATAATTTATAGTAAGAAGTTAAGCTAAAATATTTTTATTTTCAAAAGTAACGATTAATTAGCCATAAAATTAAGACTCTGAAAAACCAAAATGGATATATAAGTGAATTTACACTAGCGTCGAAAACTTAATTATAAATCCAAAAATTTCAAACACTGTGGAAAAACATCAATGAATTTTGTTCGAAATAACTTGTTGAGGCTCATCTATTAAAAATAAAATTTTGTCTTTATGCAAAACATCGCTGAATGAAAAACACGCGCAGCACATTTCTGCATGTAGAAACATGTATAAACAGATTCCCTCGGAATTAGCTGTTCAAAGAAGTATTTTCAAAAGGAATAATCATTGTAATGCTGGAATACAGACGTTCATAAGACGAAGTGTCTCGATATATGAATGTGCCTTAGTGTGTGATGTCAAGGTTGTGGTGGTTCTTTCGCAGAGCAAGAAATGTGTTAATTGATCACCAGTATCAGGTGTACTAAGGTACCAAACCATCCGTCAAGACCAATATAGTGTATTCAGTCTATTTCTCATAGTCAATCATTGATCGTACAAGTTTCAAAATAACTTTAAAAGTCAGTCAAAACAACAGCCATCCTCATAATTCATGAAAGTTTTGTTTAGGTACACTTTGAAGAAAATTATTATACTATTCAATAGTGTATTATGAAAAATTAATAACTAAATTTTCAATTTCAGCTTATGCAGTTCAACTTCTTATTTTTTATTCAACCGAAAATTGATAGATTTTGATAATGAGTTGAAATATTAACTTGTAACTAGAAATTTCAAGATATGTAACAGAAACGAAATGTCAAGTTAGGAAAATTAAATTTACAATTCATACTAACCTAAGGGGAGAAACTGACTTTTTAGGGGTATTGATAATTTTTATAATTCTTGATAAATACCTAAATTTAGGCCAGCACATATATTTCTGTACATATTTTGTCTATAAATGCAATTTTCTTATAATTTCGGCAAAAAATAGAGTGTATTCTTAGGGACTAAGTTTTTAATATTTCTTGAACTGCTAAAGGATCAATAGGTAATTTCTTTTAATAACATTAAGACACAGATGATAAATATTCTATGCTTTATAATCTCTTCCTATTTCATTTTAAAGGAAACAACAGTACTCTGGATAAAGCTTCAAGAATAGAATGCAATGGTTCATGCGTTTAGATTTCGACTTTTGAGACAGCGATTTAACAGGTCGGAATAAGGGGATTTGCAACATTGATACAAACTCCTGTCAAATATCTGAGATCCTATGTACGACTTGAAACATTCGTAGCGTCAGATTTTAAGCTGATTTGTTATCGTATGAAATTAACGATTATGTGTGCTTAGTTGCGAGAGAAACTGATTCAAATGTTAGAAATACAGCAGATTTATTCTATCGGAAATAATTCCTCTTAATATGTCATGTAGTGAGCTTAAAGTTTAATTCGATGGAAATGTACTTGTTTCAATTCAATAAATGCTATTCTTTAAAGATTTAATTAATAATACTTTATTTTAACTTCTAATGGAATACAAACCATTTAAAGAATTTCTACATACATAACAATAAAAAAAAAAGAACTTAAATAATGAAGATTTTATAGAATTAAGAATCAAAGTCAATATGAAGTAATTTAATGGCAATCTTTATAACACATATTGTATAAAATTACTTCACTCAACAAACAAACTAGAATCCCAACAAGAACATGAATTATAACAATAAGCAGTTTTATGAAAAATATGAATTTAGTATTTATAGCTACACAAAATATTAAAACAAAACAAGGTTAAATAATTCTGGCAAATACTTCTGTTCCCATCTAAAGTACGAAATCCTCCAGTTGTCGTGGTGGGGAAGTTAGGAGAGGGAGGTTCCATTCAGATGTCATCCTCGTCACTTGACCAAGGCTCAAAATTATGAGGTCTGTCACTAATGGCCCTCATATTTTTGTAGAGACGTAAATAAAACCAATCAATCAACCCATGAAAAGTACAATTAAACTTCTTTAATTACGTTAGACATTCGCGATGCAAACCACTCTCAAATATTTTTAATTAAACAAATATTATTCTAATACTTCAGGGTTCTAAGAAAAATTATATTTAAGTTAAAATTCGCATAATAATAATAAACCTCATTAAATGTTAAAATCCTTTTATTACCTCGAGCAATATCTATGATAAAAAATGGAACTGTTTGCCTCGTTATAAAATCTTTCTTTTTCTTCCATTGAGTGCATCTTTGTTAAAGAAGTAATAAATAAATAAGGCTTATAAAAGAATTCGATGCCCTGATGCGATTCAGAACAGCGAAAGCAAAGACATATTCGTGTTTTCGAATTGAAGAACATCGAGGATTTGTTCCCTTGCTCAAAATAATTACATTAAGTCTTGTTCATTATTACTCTTATTAAATATTAAATAATTGTTCAGAGTTTCGCTTTTGAAAATACTAAAGTGTTTTTTTAATAAAAGAAAAAAAAAGTATTTATCTTCCTTAAGAACTCAGGGTAAGAAATTTTGAATAGTATATGGGCTACCAATATATACTAATTAGCAATATATCCCCCCACAGTGAAATGCGAAAAATAAAATATTTTCCTGGTTAAATCTCTTTTTTATTTAATTTATTCCAGTTAATCAATAATGGATCAATGAGTTAGTAAGTAATTGGGATAAAAGTGTATTAATAGATAGTAAATATATTTCAATTTTTTTCTCTTATATAATATTTCTTTGCATATCCCATGCTCTATTCATCATTTTATGCAACTAATATTTAAATATGATCGAATAATAACATACTTAATACAAGATTGTATTTTAAAATTGTGTATTGTGGTGGCTCTCCTTAAATTACGTGTCACTTTCTCGCCACACGACGTGGCGGCTCTCTTTAAGACATCCGTTCACTATGTCGTGAAGTGACAAGAACCATTTGCGCATTCTCACCTTGCCATCGAGGCGTCATTTCAGAACAAACGATTTCTGCATTCGCGCTGTTTTACAAATTGCAAGAAATCTGCGTGAACAACTACAGTATTGGCAATTATATCAGAGCTGCCATCAAAATAACACAACCACAATCGCGACTTCAGCAGTTATGGAATTTTGAAACTTTTTTATCCGAGTTAACCGAAGTATGGCATACGCCGCTTTACCATATGTGTGTGTGAATTACCACTTCAGTGTAAATACCGAAATGTGTATGCATGTATCAACTGAGAAGTTGTTGAGTAATTTAGTTCTCTGATGTATAAGCGAAAAAAAAATTCCTCGCTTGCCACTTGTGGCAATCTATTTTGTGTTGGTTTTAAACTAACACGAGGGAATTATCAGTTTGGGCCGCTTCGTTTCAACCAACGGTTAAAGAGTTGGTCAGCTTGAAAATGAATACAAAGTCTTAAGAAGGATTTTAAAATGCTAAATATTACCTAACAAAAAGCGAAAAAATTGTTGTATAAAGGGTTATATACAAATGCAAGCCAAGCGATTATCGTGATGCACATGAGCCGATTGTATAAACAATGCACTTTATTCTTTACAGTTAACCTTTATGCGACAGACACTTTAAAGAAGAAAATATTCTTGATGATTAGACTTTTTACTATGTTGTTGTCCCCCTTTTTTGTCAGTGATGAATAATTCTTAGTGTTCTTTTACAAAAGGGCCATTTATCAAGTTAGACATTAACAGAGCAATGGGAATATTTGAAATTCAGAATGTCCAATAATCAATTATCTTCCTTTTTTTTAGGGGGGGGGGGAGAAAGCTATTTTTGAAACTTGAATTTTGTTTACCTTTCCGATTTCAATTCAAGAATTTTTTGCAAATGAGTTAAAAAAATAAGCAATTTTTATGAAATTTCTTTGCGTAAAAGAAAATGGCACTTATTTCATATATGTGTATGCCTTACTTCCATAATTCATTGAATAAATATTTTATTCATAGGCAATGATCTGAAAATAAACTATTGTATAATGATTTTACTTAACAATATTTTAATATTATTTAGTATAGAGTAAACTAATGTAACGCAATTATGAAATTACTTTCTACGCAATAATATAATTTAATACGCGTAGACGATAATATTATGGTTAATCTATCTATACACAAAAAATACTTTCCTGGCATTTTAAAAGCAAATTTCATTGACATAAAATAAATTGAGATGACTAAACTTTAAGCAAAATTAACTCTTTGAGGAATTATTCGCTTAGTTATTCCGAACTTCGAAGAGGAAAAAGGGATATTTACTGGAATCTCCTTCCCCTCTGAAAACTAAAGGAATCGATTAAGTGATTAACATTTATGGATTCTAATAAGCTCCAGAGTGTTCAGAAAAAAGGAAAGGAACTTTTGATCGGTTATTCAATCACCTCCGTCATTTAAGAGGCTGTTCGTTTTGGACACGAAATCAACCATCTGTCCAGGTCAGATTATTTTCTTTGTAATCGCCTAAACGGAAACAGCACAATGATCGCTACGAATGGTACGTGAATATTTCTTTTGACGCGTATATTGACACACCTGAAAATAAATTTGTTTCTCCACTGACATTTTCACTTGCAAGTACCCCCCCCCCCCCCATTTTTATTCCATTATTAACAAAACTGAATCATTGATCCAGTATTAATCTTTTAAACAAATTTTGCACACTGAGCCATAATTAAAAATTCCATTCGTGATTCAAATTATTTCGAATCCCGAACATAAACTAAGCTTCGAACTGATGAATTCATCATTGAGTAAAATAAATGTAAAATAACAAGTAAGTAAATAGCACATTCGCTAAAATTCAAATATCTCTGTTGACGAAAACACAATTTTTTCGAGTCCCAGAAGATACACTAGTTTAATAAATCAACTTTTATATCATCAACTTTTATAATCACGAGCTTTATAAAGTAAAGCCAAAACTCAATATTTCGACTTTTTATGTATCGAATATCTCTATATGTACCGCGCTTCTTTAAGGAAACTTGAATTTTCATAAATTGTTTTTATTTAATTTTTACGTATAAGAAACGAAATTTCTGTTCATCGAACACTTTTCGAAATCGAGCAATTTTTCATGTAAATGAGAACTTAATTGTGATTGATTACCGTACTATCAGGACATATTAGATAACTGATTCGATCAAGATCATCCCAAAGATGATGATAGCAACAGAAATGAAACCTGTGAAACGCATCAAGAAAACACGTAATAAAAGAATTCGTATATAATAAATATTAGTCCTACTTTAACAAATTTTCGAATTCCATACATATTTTTACACTTTTAAAATAAATTTCTTTGATAACTTAATGCTTTATTTCTTAATTATCCGTAATAAATAAACTATACATAATTATTTTTAAAAAGAAATTGTCGAAAAGTTTTCATTTCGTATTACTTTACATCAAAATATCAGTACATTGTATTTTTCCCCTGTGAACCCTTAAATTCGTTATGCAGAAAATCGACGGACTTTCTATGTGCAAACCATTAGAAAGAAAAATTTTTGAACATCTGAATAATTATTATTTTATTCTAGGCAGTCATTTTAACTAGTGGCTGGTATTGTACCAATATTCGATGTTATAATTATAACAAAAAAGCTTTCTAAGTGATACTTAGAGGAAATTGTTTCTGGCCGCGAGAAACACCACATAAACCCGCAATCATCAATTATTATTTAGCCAATATAAAAACGGCTAATGGTCGAAAGAAACATTTTAAAAAAGATAATTGTTAGCAAAATGTAATTGAATTGTCTTCTTGTTTAGATTCTACATAATATGTTTGCATTTATATATTAAATCACGATCGTCACATCGAGTAAATGAACTTTCATTAATTTTCTCCTGGGAATAGAAAAATAAGACTATTGGACGTCTTCCAATAGAAGATTGTATAGTAATTTCATATAAAACAGTTTCTTTTATTTACAACTGTTTCAACTAAAATTAACATGCTTATCTGTATTCTGGTTTGCGTATATTTGATGTTGTAATGGTAAATAGTTAATGGCTTTGTTTTTATTTATATTTATATTATTGTTAGATAATTACTTATAAGTAAAATTGTTTTGCGATGGTGTTAATTAAATGCGGTAAAAACATTTACAACAAAATAATTACTTTTCAAATTAACTGTATAGGTAATAGTTTTAATAATATTTTGAGTTAGAGAATTAAGCAAATATAACTTTTATGAACATTTACAAATGTGCTTATTCTAAATCAACTTGACAAACTATTTTGAATTAAATGAATTTAATGCAGCAAGAATCAAACTTATTTAGATTACATCAGCCCTAAGAATACTGATATTTAAGATATGATATAAAAACTTTTAATCATATGTTTAGTTTATAAATTTTACTTTTAATAAAGATTCGGCAATTTCCGATCCTATATCTTTAATCTTTTGACAATTAGTCAATGTTCTGATTTTCTACATGAAACATTTTAATCTCATTTTCACTAGGTTACATTCATCAAAATCTACTTAATAACAATTTTTCAACACCGAATCCATAATTAAATTTTCGTCACAGTCTTCAACTGGAATACTTAAGCGAATGCTGCTAAATATTCATTAAGTTAACGCAATTTATTTTATTAACATTTAGTAATATAATCACAAAATGATTAATAATTCATATCTACAGTAAGCTTTTCTTAAATAATAATGTTTAAATTATGTAGAACTTTAAATAAAATAAAAAATCAAATTATTGCATGTTTTCTAACGTTTGTTTCTCTTTGTATATTATAAATTTCTTTTACATGTATAGCAACGAACTGCATATGAATGTTTTATTCTGTTAGTTAGTAAAAGAACCACTATGTTACTTCTTCAACTTGAAATCGGAATATTAAAGTTATGTTTAAAATAATTGTTTCATGAAAAATTGAGAGCTTTAAAATATACCCTTATAAATAATGACGAGAATGTAAAATTTCTTACATTATTGTATTTATAGAAGATTGATATTGTACGGGCTTCTGAATTTTTTTATTTCCTTTAATTATGATGAGTTAAATGCTGTTGTCATGACCTTGGATTATACAGAGTATATATTAGTTTGTTTCAAAGACCTGAATATCAACATATGACAGATAGATGTTTTAGGACAGTACAGAATTCCTGGAGGTAGGGAGGATAAATAAATTTGCGTTTCAATGTCAGGAGTAAAAAGGTTAGGTGAAAGGGTTGGATAGTTATAAGCATGTTCTCTAGTGTCAATGGAATATCAGAGTAATTTCTACAGTTAAAGTAAATTCTTCTTCCATCATGGTTAATTTTCTTGCTCTAGTGATTTTTTCTAACTCTTGAAGCTGGGGATGACGTTGACAATCTAAGGGTGCTCTTCTAACCCGGATCTTGAAAACTGTGATGTAGATTGTTGAAGATGGAATTAAAACTTGATGTGGTTGTGCTGGAGTAGTGTTGAGCTGCTACTGGCTGTTGTTGTTGTGGATGATATTGATCTGGAACAGATTAGGTCTGTAATTAGACTTCTTCAGTGATTGGCTGAAAAGTCCTTTCTTATCCACAGCGTTTGCTTCAACCAGAGTTGTGGTAGAAAAAGTCTGGTTCACATTTCATTCTTCTTTAGCTAGAAAGTCTGCACTTCCTTTGCTGACTTAGTTGATAACTTCAAGAACTTAATGGAGGTCGAGAAATTTTTCTTGAATGAGGAGTTGTTTATATAGAAAATATATAGCGTGAATTATGTTAGTTTTACCATTTTTAATTGTCTTAAAGTAAAATTTGGAGTCTGAAAAAATAACCATTCTGTTAGTTGAATTCATGGACAAGTTCTTTATGGTAAAAAAAAAGGAAAGCCTCTTTCACTCCAGTAGTTGAATATGAACACTGAATGGCGTAAGAAGTAACTATATTCTTTTATTCATCCATTTAGAGGTACTAAATTGTTTCAATACCCCGTTTTTACACATTACTGGTGAAAGCGGTATTAGTTATTATGGAAGAATAGATTACCACTATTCTGCAGCCGATGTTGGTTTTGTCGAGTGGGGGGTTCGAGCACCGATACCACTAAGTACACGCATAGTAGCGTGTCTGATGCACGTTAAAGTAGGTTCCAAGTTCTTCTGTTGGAGAGATAAAGAAAATACCAGCTTAGATGTCGTTCTCGTCACTTAATCGACGTTCAAAAATACGAGGGTCGTCTCCAATAGCACTTATGTTATTTCTTAGTGAGATATTAATAAAACAATCAATCTTTAAGTTGTAATTTTAAAATAAAAATCATACACTAAAATTTAATCTAAGCAATTTGAAAATTATATTTACAGCAATTACCGTCTATCTATTTTTAAAATATTTAAGAAGCAGTAAAATCGCGTGTCTATGTCTGTGCGGGTAATGAAAATAGTAATTCAGTTATATAAAGAAATCATTCAAAACAATGAACTAAAATTAGTATAGAAGAAAAACATTGAAACAGAAGTAAGGTTTTAAAAAATAAAAAAGGCATACAATTAATTCTTTTAATTAATAAAAAATGATGAAGAAAAACAATAAATAATTTTTAATCGGCAAACGCGCAGAACAAAAGAAAATAATTATCAAACAAGACATTTAAGAAAGATATAAATTTAAATGAAAGTATACTAATCCTGAAAATAATACCATGAAAATAAATATCATTTTATTATGATGAACAATCCAAAACATGAATGACTAAAAAACTAACATGTAACATTTTTAAATTTTGAATGTGGCTTCTGACAGATTTGATGGTCAAACAATATTTTACAGGTACCAAATAATTCCAAAAGAAAAATATTATAATTCAAAATGAAATTACATAAATTTAAAAAAAAAAAAAAAACAAGATCCATATATATTATAAAATAATAATTGTTAGAAATACCTCAGAAAAATTAGATGAAATAAATTGTGAAAAAAGAATGCAAAACAACAAGTTTCTTTTTTTCAGCCAATTCTTCTGAACAATATATTTCAATATTTAAAATTACATTTGGTAGGAAAATTAAAGAAAATACCTTCAAATATATTCTGTTGCCTTACAGATTTAACGATAAAAAAAATGTAAAAAAAAAATAAGGATTCAATAGGAAAAGGTGAGGTTTCATTTTAATGTGTTTATAATCTTCTTAAAAAAGCATTTCATAAGTAAAAGTATTAAAAAAGAATTCTTTAACCGTTCTTACGTTAATTCTGTAATGGTAAGTACTTTTTTTCTCCTTAAATGGAAAGGCGGATTTATTTTCAAAATACGGTTAACTTAAATATCTCGTAAGAATAACAAAGTTTTAAGGGGATTTCTGCCGTAAGAAGTAATGAAAATTGTTAGACTTTTATTTTATATGATAAGCTATGAATCTAAACTTTAAACCTTGACAAGTAATGATTCTATAATCTAAAATAGTTAAGAAATAAGAATTGCTAAATGTTGTGGAGTAATGTTTTTATTTTATTGATTGATTTATTAGCCCCGTATTAATAGTCAACACGAGAACTATCTATGCGGAACCTCATAATTTTGAACCCCGTCAAGTAACGAAAATAACACATGAGCTAGCACACCACTATCCAAACTTAAATACCGCACCAAAGTGAGGATTTGGAACCTCTGCAGAATTAACATGCATGATTTCCGCTACATGGTTATTCGTTAAAGGCAACAGGACTTGAACCCACAACTCGACGAAAAAAATGCCGGCCTCAAATTCGTGAACATACCACTCGACTTTCACGACGACAAATATTTTGATGTAAAAAGGAAGAAAATATTTTCATTTTACAAGTTTATCTGCTTAAAGTGAAAATACAAGGAATAACAAATATGACTCTGTTTTGCCAACATACCCTTATTCCGTGGTAGCCCAGTGTTCATGTACACGAACTTGCAGTCGGCATTCCTTCAGTCAATTTGTAGGCTTGACCCTTGATACTAATAATTCCCGTCATGTATGGGAACTGATGCAAATTAAATCTGTGGAGGCTCAGTCGAATTGGCGAGTCTGGAATACTGAGAAAGTATGAAAAGGTCAGCACGTGTGGAGGTCACCAGTAATTGTTTAACGAGTTGGAACAAATTCTTCGTAGAAATCACCATTTCTAATAAAGGATGTACTGAACATGATTTTGATTTTGGAAGATTTTTTTTTTTTACTTCTAACCTCACTTTGTCTCCTTCTTTCTCAGAGATATAATGAAAATACCGTGTTTTATCACCTGTAACCATTAATTTTAAGACATTCTGATCCTTTTCATCGGCTGAAATTAGGTTTCTGTATTGTTCCTTTTTCTATTCATATTTGTTCAGTTATTAAAATCCGTGAAATAAATTTAGCACAGACATTTTTTTTGCCTAAATATTGATGCAGTATAGCTCGAATCCTTTCTTTGTTGATGTTCAAAATACTTTCTATTATTCTGAGATATGCGCAGCAATTATTTGTAAAGTCACTAAATATTTCAATAATCTGAAGTGTTATAGATAAATTTGATCTTTCAGTATGCTTATTATCTTCTAGTTTATCTCTTTTGTCCAAAAAATGTTTGTAAAATATTTGATTTACTTAACCCTTAACCTTTCAGGACGAGCGTACCAAATACGCATCACTCGCGATCGTCGTTCATGGTCGAACGTACCTAATACGCATCACTTGGAGAATGAGTTCAGGGGCCGAACGATGTTTATTCATATTTTACGGTGGAACGTTTTCTGAATGTCTTGAGATGGTGCCTTGTGTCCATTACTTTTGAACGGAATAGTAGTTTGAAGAATTTGACCTTCAGTTTGATCACAGTCTGTCTTAATTCAGTATTTTGCTCATCAGCTGTTGTGGGGGAGGAAGGAAAGCTTAATGTTAACAAACCAAACTCGGCTATTTGAACTTCCACGCGATGTACATTCGTGTTTCTGTTTTTCACCGAATCTTTTTTATTGGGTTTTGCTGTGTATTTCTTTTACTTCCCTTTTGATTTTGGTAAGCCTTGACTCCTGTTTATAATTGCGAAAAAAAAATTATCAGAAGAATATATTCATATGGTTGATGAACCAATTAATGATGAGTACTTGATTAATTTGCTAAGAGGTTTGAAAGGAATATTTCTAGTGATTCTGATGCGGACATTTTGTCAGAGACGCACAACAAAGGACTTTCTCGGCGCTTCGAGAATTACCACACTGGGTCTTCACATTGAGTATTGTTACTTCTTGTACACAGACGTTGTTGTATATTTTTTTATTAACTTTAAATTTTATTGATGTTTTATCCGTATAACTTCGGAATAATTTCAATAGCACGTCTGAAAACTATTTCTTGAAGTAGGCACTTCTTTATATGCATTTTTTGTAAATTAAAGGGAAAAAGTTATTAAAAGTGTTAATTTTAAAATATATAACCGCTTAATTAAAAATCTAAAATTTTACCAAAAATTATGACATTAGGACAAAAACTGTTGTTTTTTTTTTGGGGGGGGGGGGGGCTGGAAGGGATTTTTGTTCCTTTAAAATTAAGCTTAGCGACGCAAAATCCCCAGCCCATGCGACAGTTCCCATCCATTATCTTCCGTCCCTAGGGAACGTTTTACATCAAGACATGTCGTCCCGAAAGGGTTTAACTCAAATCATCTTGATTTTCCCAAATCAATTTGTCTATTTCAGAGGCGCTTTTATCAAGTGTTGCGTTAAAGTTAATTACAACTGTTTATTTTATCTTAATAATTCAATATGAAAATAAAACGCTTCTCATGCAAATGGCTGTAGTTTATGAGTTATTTTAACAAAAGCGCTGAGCTTTCGATAATACTCCAGCAGAGTTTTATCACGCATGCGAAATAACACAAAACACAGTTTTTATGCATTAAAAATTCTGCTTGAATTTTGTTCGTACCTTATTTAGGTACCTAATTTTACAGTAGTTTTAATAAATTACTTGATTATAAATTTCATTGACGACAAGGCTCTATAAACAAGGTTTTTTCGCATTTTTCTTTACTGAAAAACACAATATCTCAAAATGATATTTGCATCATTGAACCTGATATGTATTATATGTTTTTCAGATACTTATACAAAGAATAGACTATTCTTCAAATTTTAAATTGAGTAGAAGTTATTTTATATTGCAATAAATTGAAAATTACAAATGACATACTTAAGAAAATTTTAGTGTTCAGAACTAAAAATATCATAGTTTCTAAACTATATTATCAAACTATATTATCAAAGAGCTATATTATCAAAGTAGTAGACTTTTTTCTAGGTAATGGTATATTATGTATTATACAGTGTACAAAATGTCTATATTTATCTTTTTGGAGTTAACACATCTTATGGAAAGTCTTCATGTTTGCTTATATTTGTAAAAAGTACCTTTTTGACAATAACACTATACACTAGCAAAACGTTTCTTGGGTGTTTTCCTAATTTTGAATCACCATAAGGTCATAAAATATGCATTTGTAAGCAAAATTCAGAATAATTCAAAAACTTTTCTTCGAAGGTATATTGCTAACTTAACATTCTACATGAGAGATGCTAAAACAAGGTTCTTCGCTCTACCGTTGCTTTAAGTTACATTTTTCTAACATCACAGGTTTTAATACATATTGACTAAATTAAATCATTCCTTAATTGCGTATTAATACGAAGAAACATGTTGTCTACTGGCAACGGACTTCGTAATTTTGAACCTCGGTCAAGTGATAATGACGACATTTGAGTGGGTACCTCTCTCTCCAAACTTCTATATCACGGTAATGGGAGATTAAATTAAAAGATCTCTTCCAAAAGAATATTCAAATTGATTTTCTCCATATTGCTTAGAATTATTGCCCAATAATTAAAATTATTGCCTAACAGGATATTCTTCACCTTAGCTTCAAGATACGGGCTTGAAGGCCGCAAGCTGTCTTGGCACCCGCAGAGAGAAACATCAACTTCAACTCAGGTTATTAATATGAAAGAGTTTATGATGCAAATATGGCCTAACGAAGGGAGTTAACAGAATTTGATCGTGGAATACGTTGGAGCTAAACGCATGGGATATTCCATTTTGGAAATAGTTATTAGTTCAACTTTCCTCCATTCATGATGTTAACAGGTAATTTCAGGTATTCAAGCCGAGAACAGGTAATTTCAGTTATTACATCCCTTTATGGACAAAGCAGTTGCTTAAGGACGTTTGCTTTGTGACCAAGACCAGAGACGTCCACTTTTAGAATTCAGTGTTACCAGAAAAGCAACACTACGTCAAATAAATATAAAGATCAATATGGGACAGATCGATAGGCGTGTTATGTGAGGACAGCGCAGTGCATTTTGGTGTTTATGGAATAAGACTGCAGAAGACTGATTTGACCGACTACGAATAACACGCTTTCAATTGCAATACTTCTGCTAGATTCGTAAACATATCGGATGGAGCCCAGATGACTTAAAAAATATTATTTGGTCAGATTAGTTGAGATTTAACTTTATAAGAATTGCTGGTAGGGCTTGAGTGTTGCTTAAACTCTACAAGGACGTGGACCCAAGTTGTCAATAGGATACTCTGCTGATTGGTGGTGGATACATAACACCTAGGTAGATTTTAAGTGGTATAGACTTTGTCATCAAGCTAACCTGAACCAGGCATTGACTGAAAATGACTTTATTCAACTACTTGGAGGCCATTTGCAGCCATTCATTGACTTCGTGTATCCAAAAAACCTTGGAAATTTTCAGGATGGCAATGCAATATAACATTAGACCTAAATCGTTCGTGATTGGTTTGAAGAATATTTGGACAATTCCAGGAAATGATTTGGCCACTAGGTCACCTGAAAAGAATCCCATTCGAACATATATGTGAAATAATTGAAAATTAACTCCGCGCCCAAAATTTAGCATTGGCAACACGTTTACAATTATGGACAGCTGTAGCATCAGATTGAATAAACGTTTCTTCTGGACGCCTCAAACGACTTGTAGAATCAATGTCACGTCACCTTCCTGCACTGCAAACAAAGATCCCATACTATATTAAGAGGTTACCTTAAACTTTTGGCTCCTAAGTGTGTATGTGTGTATGTTAGATCGTTTAATATGAAATGTAAAATTTCTTATTGTTTTTGAACTGTTTTCTGATATGGTTAGGTTTATGTTTCCAAGTAATTGTTTTCCATAGGTAGTCATCTCAATAATATGGGAGGTAGGGTTAAAAATGCCCGATAGATGGTTCCACATGAACTATCAGCGAACGCAGCCAATATTTTGTGGTAGCCCTTCTGGAATAGCTTGCAACATTCTCCCCTTGACTTGAGGCGGCACATTAGAAAAACCTATTTCTGCATGCGCAGTTACGCAAATTTCATGTGCTCTACGTGTGTACCTATGATATTGACAAAAATACTCGTGCAGCCATCAGAACACTGCAGAGGTAAAAAGAAGACTAAATTTATTTCATTCCTGGATCTGTTCGAAATGCCTTCTATCCGCTGACAGCCGAAAACTGACAATTTCATCCTGGAAGAATAGAAAACGTACCGAAGCAGTAAAAACATCATTATCTCAATGAAACTAACCAGAGTTCTCTGTAGCAGTTTTATGGATGTTCGAATCTTTCTTGCGTTGATATCTACTAGGATAATCGATAATTATTCTTCGTCACTATGTTCATTACTAGCATGATAAGATTCTGATACGAGCAGTATCTCTTCAATTATTTATTAGCTAATATTTTTATAAGTATTTATACTGACTTCTTTTCAGATTTTTGCTCTATTTGGACAAGTGATAATCTCATATTCATTAACCTATTTAATTACATAAATAAATGCTTTTTGATGCATAAAAATTTAAATTTTAAGGTATGATTCACAACTATTGATGTGTGACATTTAAAATGTCGTATATACTTTCGTATTTTATAACCCCTTCAATTGAAAGATTTATAATTATATTTATTTAAGGAGCATCACACTTCCTGACAGAAAGTATAACCTGTGAAAAATTGGATTACCTATGACAACAGAAAGAGATCGAGACAATCGATTAACTGTAATGAACATGCAAGATATATACTAGAAACATTTTAATATATCTAAAACATTACAGAGGCTATATAGTGCAATGCGTCCATTATTTTTCTTATTTAAGAGCTGGAAAGCTTTCACTGCCGAGCCATATTTCTTTGAAATCGAGGAAATATTTATAATTGTTACTCGAATAGAACCTGCATAAATTGACAAACATATATTCATCTTTTTCTATCATCCCCATGGGCCGCAAATAACCATACAAAAGCTTAACGAGATTACGTAATCCTACTGCATACTCACCTAATCTTTCACCAACAGATTACCACTGATTTCGCAGTTTGGACACAACGTACGAAATAAAACATTTTGTAATATAAATGAGATTGAAGCATCGCTTACAAATTTTTTGTTCTTCAAAAACCTTTCTCTTTCTAAAAGAGGACTCAATATATTGGATACATATAAACAAGAGTGTTTGCAAGGGATTTATGTATAACTTATTAAATAAAATATTAATCGAATTCAAAAACCGAGTATCCTATTACTTTTGATAATCCGACATTTCATATAATACAATAAAATCATACCAAAATACAAATTATAACCACTAAAACATTATCTTAAAAAAAATTAGAACAAACATTAAAAGCTGCACAAGGAACTTAAAAAAATATCATTACTTTAACAAATTAGTTAAAATACAAAATAAAATTATATTCTTATAAGTTAAAAATAATAAGTTGTAATGGAAATAAGCCACGTAAATTTACTAAAATACTATTATACAAATAATATTAATTCAATAAAAATATAAATCATTGATTAAAAATTACAACTGATTTCAGCACCGATCAGTCTTAAGCGGTTTTTTTTTTCCCAAAAATGAAGAATAAGGAATTGTATCAATAAAGAAATATATATGATGTAATTTAATAATGTACCACATATTTCAGTAGAAATATATATATCTATATATATATTTGTAAAATGAGTTTTACTATATATATATATAAAATGGGTTTTACTATATATATATATATATATACATATATAATGGGTTTTACTATACATATATATTTATAAAATGGGTTTACTTACATATATATATATATATATTTGTAAAATGGGTTTTACTTATATATGTTGAAATGAATATATTTGATAATTTTCCGATTTGTTTAGCTATTTCAGTAATTAGATTTAAAGAACATTTCCTAGATTTAAAATATAATTCGTAAACTTCTATGTATCTGACTTGAAGATAAGTTTTGAAAATTTTCAGCAAAACTTAAATGTTATAAGTCCACTATGTTCAGAAAAGTTAGACTTTATTTTTTAAAAAAGGAGCAGCTTAACGTAGTGTGCAAGTATAAAATAGATATTTCTTCTTTAAACATCAAAATAAATAGCATTACTTTATAACTTAGTAGTTGTTTTTATTATAAAGATTTATGTTTTCCTCTTAGATGTTTTAACCGAAATAAAGATTCCGATTCTGTTTAATATCCTTCCTCTTCCATAATATTAAATATTTTGAAAATATATCATATGGTTCTCAAATGATACAGCACTCTATTGATACCGAAAAAACTCTTTCTAAATTCGATTAGGGTTTTAAATAAAATAAATTTGATTAAATTACGAACATAATTAAAGTGTTGTGATTTGAGTTTTAAAATAATAAAGACATCAATATTTGGTGTTTAGGGCTAAAAGACAGCGTGTTTTTTCCCCTTTTAAAAAATGTCGTTTTTCTTACAAATGTTAATTTATGCAAATGACAATTTTTATGCACCCTTTTAAGTACTTTCTTCCTAAATCAATCAAAAATAATGCTCTAACTATGAAGAAAAAATAAAATTTTTGTAACTTCCTGAAACACGAGTGATTAGAAATGAAATAACAATAATAAAAATTAGCCCCAAAAACTTATTTTTTCATAAATTCCAATGACTAAAGAATCAAAAATAAAAATTTAAATAACCTAAAAGAGTTTTTCAGTTAGGTGTAAATTATCATTAAAATGATTATCTCTTTATAACTGCTATACTAACATTGATATTGTTATAAGTACATTTAAGGAAGATATGAAAAGGGATATAACTTAAAAAATGCTATTATATTTTTCATTTTAATCTTATATTTGGTCATTAAACAAGATTAAACTTAACTGTTCTAAACTTTAATGAGTGGAATTGAAGTAATCGTGTGTGTGTAATCCAAATAAAAACTTCCTGATATTTTCATCAGAAAAACTCATACTTTAACAATTTGTTTCTTTTTCTCTTCCGTTAAACCTTCATAGACTACATAATAATCTCTTCAAGCATCAAACTGTAAAACAGAAACAAAGGATAATCCTCCATTTATAAAAATAAAAGTCTTATTTTTAGGAAAGTCTTATCTTTATGTATCACAGCATATCATAAAAAATAGGATTAAAAATACTTGCATAAGAAAAACTTTCTTCGCCGGTAAAGTCCATGTTTTTTCTTCAAACAAAATTATTTTTAAGCCTTCATCATAGATATTAAATTATATTTTCGTGTTGAAACAAGATAATTTACGTGAAAAAAAATTTAACTAAAATATATTTTAGTATTATCTTTCGATGATGATAGAATTACATTAAAAAAAATTGTTTTTGAAAATTATTCAAACGAAAAAGTATTTTAAGGATTTCTTTTAAAGATTTTAAATTAACCTAATGTAGAACTTAAAAATATTTTATGATCTTTGAATATGAATCATTCATAAGCCCTTAATAGTTAAACATTTCAGAAACTCAAAATTAGTAAAATTTGCAAAATTAAATAGTTCATATTGCTAAAAATAAATTAATACGTAGAATTTTAGTTTCTTTACATTTTCCAACAGCAATAATTAAATTTAGATTAAAATATCTTCAGTTTAATTTTTTTTCTTCCTTTTTAATAACTGAAAAGAATCTTACTGTTTATTTACATATTTTATCGTTTGTGTCTTAGTTCTAACTTTTCTTAAATTTTTATCGCATAAACGTAACAGATCAATTGAAAAGTCCCCCGGCCTGACACATAGATGTTGCTACTAGAATTAAATCCATGTGTTTTTTAGTTAGCCCTAACCCTCAAAAGATGCGTGTATAAATTTGACAGCTGTCGGATCATTAGTTTGTGAATTATAGCATTTTGAGTGAAGCAACTTTTGTTATTGTGAAAAAAAAAATTATAAAAAGGAATTTCGCGTGTTGATAAAATATTGCTTTTTGAAGGGAAAAAATACAGTTGAAGCAAAAACTTGGCTTGATGCCGAGTTTCCGGACACTGCCCCAGGAAATTCAATCATCAAGGATTGGTATGCTAAGTTAAGTGGTGAAATGAGCACCGAAGACGGTGAAAGCAGTGGACGCCCAAAAGAGGTTGTTACCGACGAAAACATTAACAAAATAAACAAAATGATTTTGAATGACCGTCAATTGAAAATGAATGAAATAGAAGACACTCTAAAGATATCAACTGAACGTGTACATCATATCATTCACGAATATTTGGGTATGAGAAAGCTCTGTGCAAAGTGGGTGCCACGCGAGCTCAATTTTGACCAAAAACAACGACGAGTTGACGATTCGGAGCAGTGTTTGAAGATGATCAAGCGGAATAAACCCGAGTATTTGCGTCGATATGTGACAATGGATGAACATCATTTCACTCCGAAGTCCAATCGACAGTCATCCGAGTGGACTGCACACGATGAGCCCGCTCCAAAGCTAGCAAAAAGCAACAGTCGACTAACAAGGTTATGGTGTCTGTATTTTGGGATGCGCATGGAATAATTTTCATTGACTACCTTGAAAAAGGAAGGACCATCAACAGAGACTATTACATAGCGTTATTGGACCGTTTGAAGGACGAAATCGCCGAAAAACGGCCGCATTTGAAGAAAAAGAAAGTGCTGTTTCATCAAGACAATGCACCGTGTCACAAGTCAGTGAAAACGATGGCAAAAATCCATGAATTAGGCTTCGAATTGCTTCTTCATCCACCGTATTCTCCAGATCTGACCCCCATCGACTATTTCTTGTTCTCAGATCTCAAAAGAATGCTCGCTGGGAAGAAATTTTCGTCGAATGAAGAGGTGATCGCCGAAAATGAGGCCTATTTTTAAGCAAAGGACAAATCGTGCTACAAAAATGGTATCGAAAAGTTGGAGGGTCGCTGTAATCAGTGTATCCCCCTTGAAGGGAATTATATTGAATAATAAAAACAAATTTTGCCAAAAAATTGTGTTTTACTATGGTAGGCCGGGGACTTTCAACTGACCTGATATATATGCATATCTAAATTACTGAACGATTTATATTATACTGCTTTATCAATTGAAGTGTTCCGAATTATTTATCAGCGTACGTTTATTATAGTAAGTTATAATGAAAGTTTAGTAAGTCTTTATCTAATTTGTGTGTGATACCACTTTAACACATACATTATAACATTTATCTCCACTATACATTTAACCACTATAACGTTTATCCATTATACCATTTTACTATACCACTATAACATTTATCTCTCTTTCTCTCTTTTAAGCACAGATTAATTATCTAAATAAACAATACCGTTTATGTTACGTTTCAAAATGAAGAATATTAGGATTATTGAATGTAAGATTGCATATTTTTTTTTGTTATCGATTATACAGTATGACTTTCAAGAAAGCCAGTATAACAGTGAAATCCTGAAATTTTTATCAGCCGTGGCTTAGAAAACTAAAATTCAAAGTAATAAGACATTTTGTTTTATACCATATACTATGACAAAAGTATTTGAAACAAACTTATATTCCAAACATAAATAGTACAAATAGAAAAAAATGCAACGAAATTATTACAAATTATATGTCATAAATACGCATGAATATTTCTTTTAAAATGGAAGTAATTTTTAAAAAAAACCATATAATTTAATACGTGAAATCTTTTTTAACGTGTATTAAAAACTTATTTCTTAAGACACATAACTAATTCGAACCTTTGGTCTCATGATTGCGATCTAAATTTATATACAAAATGAAAAGAGTTTAAAAACTTATTTCTTTCCTCATTTGTTTGATTATATATAATTATTGAAATATCGTACTCTATTTGAATACATTTCATCTTTATATTTTCTGTTAAAATATTCCACTTCTTATATATATGTATACAACCGCAAGAATCCAAACTGATTTATTTCTATCGCTAAATATGTACGTTTCCTATTTTCGACATGCACGAAATTTCGCATGAAGAGCCTCTTCACCAAAATCTTGCCAATCCTCCATCAGCGCTTCAATATGAAATTATTTGGTATTTTTCCATTTCGTATGCGCAAATCTCACCAAGTAAACTTAACTGGTACTAATACACAGTATGCATAGAAAAAATATATATATTCCGTTTGGCGTAGGTCACATCATTTTGACGATAAAGTCGCCAAAAATTACATAACCGAGGGATAAGAGTGGATTAACGGATGAAAATTACATTTTGGATAAGACTTCCTTAAAATCCGTTCTTAGTGAGCGTCTACATCGCAAAATGAGTAACTATGCTAAATTTCAAGTCAATCGGTAATGGTAACGGCTAAAATTACGAGGTTCTTATTTTAATAATAAAAATTTACCCTCTTATCATAATTTATAAAGAAATTATTACAATTATTTAAAGTTTAATTTAATTTGAAGTAGCTATCAAAATTTGGATCAAGGCAACAAGCACCTGGACGTTCGACAGAGTGAGAAACTGCCGAAACAAACTTGGAAAGTAAAGTTACGAAAGAGCGCATTGCTATTGGATGCTGTAGCCGTAAGCTAAGAAGCATATATAGCAATGGGCGGAGAGTAGATTTGGGGGTGGGACTTCAGTTCGAAGACGAAACGACTTCGAGAACGCTGATGTCCACGGGATTTCAAGTCAATCGGTTGCACAGTCTTAGAGATCTCGTGATGAGTCAGTCAGTGGTATTTCGTTTATATATATATATA